>PVKM010007391.1:0-41652 GCA_004027735.1 Carollia perspicillata | reverse complement strand
TATTTCCTTCTTTTTATGGGGTTTTGTTTGTTGTTTTTGTTTTTGTTTTTTGTTTTTGCCACAACTAATGGCAATTGCTGAAAAGCAAGATCCCAAATGCTCCAGAGAAATACAGTTTGGCAGTTTCTTTTATGCATTTAAGATTAAGAAGGGAACAGGTGGTGACTGGACTATAGGGTAGTTAACAAGATATTGTGCTCTCTTGATGTGGTTATGCTTATTTCAAAGGTGCAGTAACCTAAATGCACACACACACACAAAAAAAAACCCACAAACAATGGATGGGGTTTACTTAGGGCAAAGATAAAGCTTTTACTGGGAAGTCATATGCCTGGGGCTGCCTACCCAGCAAGACCTGCCCAGTTAGGAACTTATGATCAGATCACCCTGTTAGGTTAATTTAAAACTCCTTTTTTTGTCCATGGTAGAATTTTATACCTCATCAGAACCTGAGATTCTCCAGAAATGATTTAGAATAGGGGTTGAAATTTCAAAATACAGGGCCAGGAATGTGACAACAGTAAGGATGGGGGCTGAGTGAGGTTCTCATTGAATTAGCAAATTTCATCTCTCATCTCCATCTGCCTCATTCCCCCCCCACCCCCGGTCTAATGGAGGGATTGGCATGAAGTCAGTCCCAGGAAAGTTTTGTTTAAAGAATGAATGAGTGGCCCTGGCTGGTGGCTCGATTGGAGCATTGTCCCATATACCAAAAAGGTTATGGGCTTGATCTCTGGTCAGGGCAGATTGTGGATTCCACCCCCAAAAGGGAACTGATCAATATTTCTCACATCAATGTTTCTCTAGCTCTCTGCCCCTTCCTCTATAAAATCAATAAATATGTCCTTGGGGAGGATTAAAAAAAAGAGTGAATGCATAGGTTACTAAGTAATCCCCAAAGTGGAATATCTAAGCCTAAAAAGTTTTCTAGGCTCTCAAATCTTATAATTATTTCTTTCTTTCCTACAGGAGCCTGGATGGCTATCTTTCTTCTGATGGTGATGGGCTGGATACAGGGATAAAATCCTGCCTGGGATACATGTCCAACTCTAGCCCTTGGCCTTTAGCTTAGTTGCCTGAAGTAAAGGTGAGGTGGAGGAAGATTTAGGGAGAGGAAACTACTGTTTGGTAAGGAATGTGGCTGCTGAGCCTGAAGCCACGTTTCTTCACCCAATTTTCCCTTCCCATCTCTGATACTTTTTAAGGGCAAGATTGAGCCTCTCCATGTGGTAGGAGGCAGAGCAGAAGTTATGGCCAATAAACAGTAGGGAATTATACTTTGACTGACTCTTTTTTTGTTTAAAGTTTTACTTATTTTTTGTTTAAGGTTTTACTTATTTATTTTTAGAAAGAGGGGAAAGGAGGAAGAGAGAGAGAAACATCAATGTAGGAGAGAAACATCAGTCAGTAGCCTCTCACAGGCCCCCAACCAGGCAGGGGCCTGGACCGCAGCCCAGGCATGTGCCCTGACTGGGAATCAAACCAGCAACCTTTTGGTCTGCAGGCTGGTGCTCAATCCACTGAGCCACAGCAGCCAGGGCTGTCTGACTCCTTTGCTATGTAATTTAACCACAAAGTTTATATGAGGAATGGTGTGTGTGTGTGTGTAGTCACTTATTCCTGTATGGGTTTCTCTTCTATATGTAAAATGAAAGAGTTTGACCAGATGATCTTTGCTATATATGGGGACTCTGACTCCTGTTCCAGGGTAATTTTCTAGGCCGTGGCCACCTGGTCCTATATCTTTTTTCTGCAGAATAGGCAAGAGCTATTCAATTTCATAATTACAATTAAGTGTATCCATATAACATAGTATCCTGACCATTAATTATTTATAATCTCATACACTTCCTCTTTGTAGGAGAGGGTGGATACACGCAGCACTATTATTGCTATCATTTATTCATTCAAAACAGGATGGAATATTATACTAAATACCAGTTCCTGTGTTAAGCCCTGAGGATTCAACAGTACATGAGATAGTCTTTGACCTTACTGAAAGGCAGCCAAGTGAAGGAAGTAGCTGGAAGCAGGACAAGCTTTGTAAGTTGGTAGAGGTGGCACTGTCACAAAATCCTAAGAAGACCCAGTACCTCTTTTTGCTTGTGTTACTTTTTTAAAAAAATGATTTTATTTTTGGAGAGGGAGGAAGGGAGGGAAAAGACAGGGAAAGAAACATCAATGGGAGAAACATCGATTGGTTGTCTCTTGTATTCCCCCCAACCAGGGACCAAACCTGCAACCCAGGCATGTGCCCTGATGGGAATTGAACCAGTGACCTTTTGCTTTGTGGTATAATGCCCAACTAATGGAGCTATACAGGGCATTGTTTGTTTTACTTTTGAAATACTACTTTTTATTGATATCTATAATCACTTTGAAATTTCTTGGGAAAATGTTGGTACAAGTAATAAAATAAAAGTTAAATTTAACTGGCAGTCTGAATGTTTTAGTTGAAAAATCTTTTGTCGTTTAATGCTTTAACAGCTCCTAAAAAAATTAAGTCAAATGATCAATCCATATTATGTTTCCCTATTTATCAAAGCCACACGTTTATTAAATCAGTACAATTAATTACATTTCATTGGAAATTCATATTGACTTTACAGGTTTGGAGTAGACTATTTAAATAGCCCTACTGTGGCCCTAGCAAGGTAGCTCAGTTGGTTAGAGCATTGTCCCAGTACACCAAGACTGCAGGTCAGTCAGGGCACATACAAGAGTCAACCGATGAATGCATAAGTAAGAGGACCTACAAACTGATGTTTTTCTCTCTAGAAATCAATTTTAAAAAATTAAACTTCTAAAAAAAAGCTCTATTGACAAAGGCATTAACCCCTGCTCTTATTTAAAATAAATCCTGGAAGGGCAAAATATTATTGATTGTACTATGCTTAAATATCTCAAGGAGAAAATAGAATTAAACAAAATTAAATGAACAAGGAAGCTATTGAACTTCAGCTGTACTTAGTTGGCCATGTTAAAAACAAACAAACAACAAAAATAAGCCTCTGTTCTGTGTAACAGTAGAGACAGTGATACCTTGGTACTCGTTATCAATTTGTTCTGGAACTCGTGATGAGTACCAAAACTGACGAGTACCGAACAAAGAAGCATTTTCTCTTGTGGGGCATCATCATGATTCATACAAGCTCTAGCAAGTGCGATGTCATCCGAGCAAGCACTGAGTGCTGAAACATCTTTTTCTCGTCAAAATGTGATGAGTACAGGATTTGACGAGTTCTGAAGCCAATGAGTAACCAGGTATGAGTGTACTTATAAACTACCAGACAACATTAATGCTTGTGAAAGCAGTAGCTCTTATTACAACTCAGATGCAGTTCATTTTCGCTGATTAAGTTGAGGTGGGGCATATATGGCCAACTTGAGTCCTTTTTTAGTTATTGCAGGTAATAATTCCATTGATATATTTTATTAAAATAAGTAGCAAGTCTTTTTAAAGTAATAAGATACCTGAAAATTTAAGAGTAGCTCATACCACCCTGAATTTGTATGGCTCAGTTTGTTGGGTGTCATCCCGCACAGTGAAAGGTCACCAGTGCGATCCCCAGCCAGGACATATGCCTGGGTTGTGGGTTTGATCCCTAGCTGCAGTGCATATGAGAAACAACTGATTGATGTTTCTCTCCCTTTCTTCCTCCCTTCCCCTCTCTCTAAAAATAAATAAGTAAAATCTTAAAAGAGAACATATCACACCTAAAAATTGATCGTGAATATTCTCTGAAATTAACACCAAAAGTCTTTGTTAAAATATAAATGAGGAGTCATTCACACTTTAAAACTGGTAGTGAAAGTTTCTTTTAAAATAAAGATATACATTGGACAAAAACTGTACAAATGCACTGTTTGCCGTTTGTACAGTTTTTTAATTCTATTTTTCAATTACAGTTGACATTCAGTATTATTTTATTGCCATTTGTAAATTTAAATCTCAGCCTCTCACTGTTTCCAGTCAGGTTTCCTTTCCATTCTCTGCATCAGCTCTTCAAATCTTCCCGATTCTTCGCAGTCCTTTACATGTTCCTGTTCCCTCCCTCCTCATAGATGCGTTTCACAAAAGAAATAGAAGCCATGGAGTGGACGTTTCCACCACCTACCGGTCTATTTCCTATCCACCAGTTCACAGATTCATTCATTTAGATGCCTATCCTTATCGTTAGTATTTTAACAATTTCTAATCTCAAAGAATACTCCGTGTATTCATCTATTATCATACCCAGATTCATTATCCATGAAATCTATTTTATGCCTTCTATATTCTTAAAATATGAGGGAAGAGATAGAACCCTGGAGCACATCCCGAGTCCTTCCTCTCGTGAATTTGATACAGTAATTAAAGCTCTTTAGTCTGGTTCTTCAAAGTTAAAAAAAAAATTACACAACTTTTGAATGTCTCTCTTCCCAAGTCAGGTTTTCAGAAACCCTGGAATTTCACTATCCTTTGGCTAATAGCTTTGTTCCTCCTTTAAACAATGTCCAAGTATGATTCTTAAATATATATTAATGCAAATGAAGTTAGTTCCTTTTCCTGGGAACTGAATTTGGGTAGGAAGGCAAGACTAATCCTTCAACCCGAATCCTGGTGATAAAATGACCGCTAACCCAGCCCAACCCCTAACCCAGCCCAACCCCTAACCCCGAAGCGGCAGTGACCCACACCACAACCACTGGTCACAACCTGACTGACCCCCATTTTTTCAGGTGGGAGTAAAGATAAGAGGTACTCTTATCCATAAGAGTAAACTGGAAAAAAAAAAAAAGAGTAAACTGGGAGGAGAGTGAGGCAGGTTTCTGAGTGGGATTCCGGAATGATTTGCCCAGGCCTCCAGTTTCTCCATTTGCACATGCCCAGCAAGCTACTCCATGCCTGAGTAAGCAGCACTCCTCGCAGAGGTGAGACTCCGCCTAGGGACAAACTAGAAGGCTCGTGGAGGAGGCGGGGTCATGCGCAGAGAGAATCGACCGCTCTCCGTGCTCTGGGCAGCGTGCAAGGGCGGAACGCCGGCGCGGTCCCACTCCTGATTGGTCGCCGGAGGGCAGCAAGGGGTGGGGCCGGGGCGGTGCGCTGTGAAGCGCGCGGCCGGGCGGGTGTGTAACGGCCGTTGGGAGAGCGGAGGGACGGAGTCGCCGCCCGTGGTTGACGTGGTGGCTGCAGTTGGTATCCCTGAGTGAGACATTTCGCCGCCCTTTTTCAAGCCCACGTAAGTCCTCCTTCCTTTGGGGGTACCCCATTGGACTGACAAACTGTACTATACCTTGGAGTGCTCTGTAGAAGCCTCAGACACGCGTGAGCTACCTCTGTGGGCGGGGGAAGGGGGTGGCAGGCGCGGGAGAGCGAAGGCGCATGCGCAGAGCGACTAATCCGCCCCTTTAGGTTCCCCATTGCTGGGGCTTCCTAAAATAATGCCCCACACACGCCCCCTCGTGTTGATCGCGTTGCTTTCTACTCCGTCGTCATTCACGCCACAGCAGTTGCTATACCTTTGTAGAGGACGAGCCGTTTGCCAGCTAGACAGTGGAAAGCGGGGTCCTTGCCGTCCTGCAGCGCACAGTCCAGGGAGAGGGTAGACGTTAAGGAGGTGATTTAATCGCTTAGCACTCAGTGCAGGGTGGAGTACGACGAGTATGGAGTCGAAGGCGCGCGGTTGAAGTCTGAGAGGGCAGGAAGCCCTCCCTGAGGAAGTGAAGTTTGAGCTGAGATTTGAAGAATGAATAGACAGTTAAGGTTGGGGGACTGAGAGCAGTTGTGAAGGCCCTAGGCTAGAGTTTTCGAGCCAGGGAGATTTTGCTCCCTATGGGATACTTGACAACATCTGGAGGTTTTTTTGATGATCACAACCCCGGGATTCTTCCTGGCATTTAGTGGGTAGAAGTCAGGGATGCTACTGCTAAGTATCTTACAGTGTATACAGTACAGCCCTCACAACAAATTTATCCGACCTAAAATGCTACTACTATCTTAGTATGGAGATTAAGGAATCCTGCTCTAGGCAAGGAAGAGCTGGTGCACTTAATGTTAAAACATAGTTGTTCAATAGAGGATATTTAGTGCTTCCTTCATCACAGTAAACTGGAAGGATCAGAGCCCTGTTTGTCTTTTACACCAGTGAATTTCCACCACCTGACGCAGAGCAAGGCAAATAGGAGGCATTCAGGAAACTTCGGTTGATGAATGCTGTGTGCTAGGTAGGAAGGAGTGGTGCTGCAAGGATGAGAAGGATAACGGTGCCTCATTACTTGCCCTTAGGCCTTGTCTGTTTTATAATTGTCTGGTGGTATAGTATGTTTCAGGACTTGTTCATTGTCAAGGAAACTTCTTGGCAATGATTTGGCTTTTCTTTAGATCTGGTTTAATGAATGATCAAGGCCGTGAAAGTAGTGCGATGGTTGGTGTGGGATTCTTAATGTGCCTGTGTATCCATGCCTTCAGATCCTCTCCTGTCTTGTGATTCTCTCAACAGCTGCTTAGTGTGACTTTCCACACTAAGATTATAATTCCTGAAGGAGAGAAATGCTTATAACGGTCAAAATTTAATTTCTGGGTAGCAACTTGGGAAACAGACCCTGGGTGGTGACCAAGAACAAAGTGAAGAAATTATATGAGCTGTCTCTGCTCCTGACTGCTCTGGGGCTTGCAGGTCTGGCTGTGTCTGAGGCAGAAACTTCCAATTTGTGGTGCCGTAGGACTTCCTGTATTTCTCTCTCTTACACACAGAAAGAATGCTGATTAGACTTCAGCATTAGATCAGTCCTGGCTGTGAAGCTTCTTCCTAGCTATATGACCTTCACCTCTCTAAATTTTTATTTCTTCACCCAGAAAATGAGGATAATGATGGTAACTGCCTCATAGGTTTGATGTGAGCATTAAACATAAGATGTGATTAGCTCAGTGCTTGATGGGTAAGTAAGTATTGAATACATGTTAAATTTTTTTTACATGTTAAATTTATTGAATGGATGAATATTACTGTAGTTTAAAGGGCTTTGAAGATAAAAGCCATCAATATCAGGTACTTTTTTTCTTTCTGCCTCCATTCACTCCTACCTTTCTTGGCTGTATTGGTTCTCATACCTTCATTTCTCTCACTTTTATTTCAGGAAATCTCTTATCTTCAAATAGTCCTAAAAATTTCCACCAGTAGCCCATCTACTTCTGAACTTAGTAGGAGAAAGTCAATAGTTATTTTACTGTTTTACTCCTTGTGGGAGTTCTTCCCATCCAGGTACTAAGCAGGCTCAGCCCTGCTTAGCTTCCGAGATCAGACAAGATCGGGCGCGTTCAGGGTGGTATGGTCATAGACCCTTGTGGGAGTTCTTAATTGTGATGCAACTCACATATCATTAAAATTTAATTTTATGTGTGTACAGTTCAGTGGTTTTAGTATATTCACAAGGTTGTGCAGCTATCACCACTACCTAATCTCAGAACATTTGATCACCCTGGAAAGAATCTCCATATCCATTAGCATTTACTCCCCATTCCCCTATGGCCCTCCTGTTGGTCCCTGGTAACCTATTAATTTACTGTCTCTGTGGATTTGCCAATTCTGGACATTCCATATAAATGGAATCACATAAAATTTGGCCTTTGGTCTTTGGCTTCTTTCATTTACTATCATGTTTTCAATGTCCATCTGTGTTGTAGCATGTACTGGTACTTCATTGCTTTTTATTGCTACACTTACTTATCCATGAACAATTGATGAACATTTCCGTTTGTTCTACTTTTTGGCTATTATAAATAATGATGCTATGAGTATTCATGTACTCAAGATGTTGCGTGGGCCTATATTTTTATTTCTTGAATATAGGTATAGAATGTAGGTATTATATATGTAGATGTGGAACTGCTGAGTCATAAGGTTTCATTGAAAGTTCTTTTTTCATCCTGTTTTCAATTTATCTAAATTTGGAAAGGTGTTAGAATCCAGTGGGCCTATCATTTTGTTCTACTTTAAAGAAAGGGATGAAAAAAGGATTTTGGTATTGATTGTTTGATATCACTAGTTAGGTAGGTAATCTAATCCTTCTATTTCACCATTAACACACCGAATGATGCTAGCCATAAATTGAAGCTTTTATTACCGAACAAAACTTCTGTTACCCAGTACGTGAAGATGTGGGATTTCTGTTGTAAATACAGTGAATTAGTGAGGATTTGGGTTGTTGTTACTAAGAGAAAACTATAGAGGTCAGTAAAGTACATTGGAGAAATAGTGCCATATAATTTTTTTTCCCTCCAATGTTTTAATTTAACCTCTAAGAGTTCTTCTGTCAGCAGAATTTGTCCTAAACTCTTTGGGGACTCTTATTAGTTAAAAGTTTCTAAATTAATGTTTTATCTTCCAGGAACTATACTATGTCACTTTTTATTAATATAAGCTGCCAAGTATAATTTTTTTAAAAATTAATAAAACACGTAATATTTGTCAGGCACTGTTGTAATTTAATTCTAAATGAATTAGCATGAATTAGGTCCTGTCTCCATCCTCCTTTTTATAAGGAACTGAGGCACAGAGATATTTTTTTAAAGATTTTATTTATTTTACTTTTAGAAAGAAGGGAATAGAGGGAGGAGGAGTAGGAGAGAAACAGCAATATGCAAGAGATACCTCAGTCCGCTGCCTCTCACATGCTCCTAACTGGACCTGGCCCATACCCCAGGCATGTGCCGTGACTGGGAATCAAACCAGTGACCTTTTGGTTCAAAGGCAAGCACTGAATCCACTGAGCCACACCAGCCAGGGCTTAATTTATTGATTTTAGAGAGAGGAAGGGAAAGAGAGAAACATCATTTTGTTGTTCCATTTATTCATACATTCATTGGTTGACTATTGTGTGTGCCTTGGCCCTGGGATCAAACCCATATCGTTGGCGTGTAGGGATGTCAGTCTAACCAATGGAGCTACCTGGCCAGGGCCAGCACAGAGATATTAAGAAATTTTCCCCTGTTATATAGCAAATAAACTGCCAAGTCAAAATTCAGACCCAAGCTATCTGATCAAGAGTCCATACTGTGAACCACTTCTCTGTACTGCCTGTCACATACTGTGCAAAGATATTATTTGCACAGTGTAAGATATTATTTGCTATTATTGTTATTTTTTAATCCTTACTTGAGGATATGTTTATTGATTTTAGAGAGAAAGGAAAGGAGAGAAACATCAATCATTTGCCTCCCATATGCGCCCCAACCAGGGATTGAACCTGCAACCTTTTGGCGGGACAATCCCCCAACCAATTTAGCCACTTGACCAGGGCTATTTGCTGTTATTGGTTATAGTTAATTAAACCTTTTGCTTACACAGCCCTGGCTGGTGTGGGTCCGTGGATTTATTGCCTGCCTGTGAACCAAAAAGTTGCCAGTTCAAATCCCAGTCAGGGCACATGCCTGGGTTGCTGCCAGGTCTCCAGTTGAGGGTGTGTGAGAGGCAGCAGATTGATGTGTCTTTTGCATAGTCATGGTTCTCTCCCTCCTTTCCTTTCTGTCTAAAAAATAAATAAACAAAATCTTTTTGTTTGGGGGTTTATTTATTTTTAGACAGAGGGGAAAGGAGGGAGAAGAGAGAAAGAAACATCAATCTGTGGTTGCCTCTTGTGTGCCCCGCACTGGGGACCTGGCCCACAACCCAAGCATGTGCCCTGACTGGAAATCGAACCAGCGACCTTTGGTTTACAGGCAGCACTCAGTCCACTTAGCCACACCAGCCAGGGCAAATAAAATCTTAAAAAAAAAAAAAAAATTCTTTTACTTACACAGATAGTAATCAGCTTCCGCTGAATTCTCAGAACCTACAATAGAGTAAATACAAAGATTTTAAAGAATGGAGAAATGGGAAAAAAAATTCATGTTTCCAGCTGAGGACTGGGGTTCTGCTAACGACCAAGAACTTGTTCAACTTTGTTCATCATGTGACTAACTTTCATTACTGGGTTGATCAGGGAATTTGTTTTATGTTAATCACAATTGAAGCCATAATACTTAATTGTTGGTTTGGTTATTTAGTTCTTTCTCCACTCCATCCTCCCATCCTGTCCCCATGGCTAAGAAGATCCATGGCAGTTTGTTAATTAAAAGTAACATTAAGCCCTGGTCAGATAGCTTAGTTGGCTAGAGCATTGTCTCAATATGCCAAGGTTGCAGGTTTGATCCCTGGTCAGGGCCCATGTAAGAAGCAACCAATGAATACGTAAATTAGTGGAACAACAAATAGATGTTTCTCCCTCACCTTTTCTCTCTCTCTCAAATCAACACATGAAAAAATTTAAAAAGTAATATCATTTTTAATTTTTGCAACAATTGGAGGGGGTTCTAGGACCATATAGGATCAATGTTGAGAATCTGTTTGGTTCTAGGTTTTTTCTCCTTGCTTTAGGAAGAAAAGTAGGTTGGAGTATTGGGAATAGCTTTGCCTTAAAAAGTAATCCATAAGAGTAAAACATGTGGTAGACTACTTGAGTGCTCTATGTGATTTTGATAGTTTCAGTTGAATGGAAATGAATTATGGGTGATTGAAAGATAGTGGAGAGATCTGACTGGTTACTCCTTCATTCTACAGTTGGCTGAAATAACTGTTGATGACCATGCAGGAAAAATATCCAAGTGAGAGGAACTCGCATGCTGCTTCACCAAGTGAGTAGTCAAAGTTTTCTGGGTAAATTCTGACCTTTGCTCTGGTATTTTATAACAGAAATTTCTTTTAAAGAACATACTGAGTAAGAAAGTGTTCCCTGATCTGTTGGTATTAAAGGAATAAAAATAAAATGGGGCCATATTGAATAGAAAAAGAGGTCTCTCCAAGAGAACAAGTATTTCTCTCTGGTCCTACATGGCTTGCAACAAGACCACGTGATTGATTGAGAGGGGAGGACACATAAAGGATTGGAACAGAATGACTTTGGAACATAGTTCCATTTGAAATCAGAAAAACACAGCATAAATTACTGTGTTCTATGTTGCCTTTGTAGTCCTGTGGGTGGGTCAGACATCTGCTGGCCCACAAAGATTGGAATTCTTCTTGAATGCCAGCAGTCTCAGTTGTGTTGTCACTAGAGATTCAGGAATTTATCTCTAGAATGGATTGACAAGATTTTGAAAGCTCAGTAGATGTATTAAAAGCATATATTAAGTATATAAAACATATAAATGTATACACACATTCAATACACATTAAATAGATACTGTACATTTAAATAGGAAGTAGCATTTTAGAAATAACTCTTGAGCTCTGTGGTGTTTATGAAGAAAAGGATACATTTTATACAACTAAGGAGGGCATTTTTTATTTAACTTTAAAATCCCACAGTGCCATTCTGGCTGGTGTAGCTCAGTGGATTGAGTGCTGGCTGGCCTGAGAACCAAAGAGTCCCTGGTTTGATTCCTGGTCAGGGTGTGTGCCTGGGTTGTGGGCCAGGTCCTCAGTGGGGGCCACGTGAGAGGCAACCACACATTGATGTTTCTCTTCCTCTTTGTCCTCCCTTCCCCTCTCTCTAAAAACAAATAAAATCTTAAACAAAAAATATCCCACAGTGCCTTAAACAGACATTTGGTAGGTGTTTGTTCTATTCTTCTAGACGTGCTATCTTGCATATAGTAGGCACTTTGAAAAGCGTTTGCTGAATCAATTCAAGATTCACTCAACAAATATTCATTGAATATCTGTTATGTGCCATGCACCTTCTTAGGGCTGGATTGTACAATTTCTTATAACAGTTTTGTGTATAATGCAAGTTTTTGGAATGTGGCAATTCCTGACAAAGCTTAACTGCTTTTCTCATAGTTTTGTGTTCATTAGTGTTCTCATTTGATTAATAATGATTTAATGTTTGATAAGGATGCTGTTGCTAGGCCATGTGGCATAACACAATAAAATTTCAGCTTTCAAACTTGAATTTTGAAATAAACATAGGCCTCTATAACTACACCAAAATGTACTTTTATTTTAGCAAATATATCTTTAGAATTGATGTATGGAATGGGTGCATGGAAAAGTGGCAATGGTGAAGAATGGAAGATCAGTAGTAGTAACAGGGACTGGTTCCCAGTAGGAGGCCAGGAACATAGTAATACAGGTCCTCAAGCATCAATTTTCAGTATTTCAAAAGGCGTGGCAAATGGTACACTGACTAGACAGATAACACCATATAGACACACCAAGAGGTCAAATTCTTTGCTCCTGTCTAAAATTACACTAATTTAGCCTAGGTAACACTGGTTAATCTTATGCTGATCAGCAACTCTGATTGTTGGCTGTGTCTTTTATTCAAAATTAATACAGATTACTGCAGGTGAATAGATTCTTTCAAATCAGGTAGTCCACTGTGACTAAAAGGATAAAAGGAGTCTTTGGATAAAATTAGGTTTCCTTCAGTAGAAGGCAGAAGGGTAGCAAAAAGGTAGCATAAGTAGAAAGAATTAGGTAGCTCGAAAGAAGTGAATAAGATGATTTCTGTTCAAATATCATTGGCTTTCCACTAGAGCAGAGTGTCTGTAGGACCATATTGTCTGATTTCAGCTTAAACTCTGACACTTTAAATGAATAACTAGCTGCCATTACCTTTTTGCTTGTTTGTTTACATGGATAATCAGGTATAATTTAGGAAAATTATAGTAGTTAAAAAAAATAATTTGAATTTAAGTATTTATTGAACACTTCCTACCTACCGGCACTTAAACAGCAAGATAATAAAGTCAGATAAATTTCATCAGTTTCATACCTTAACCACTCAGAAATTTTAGTGGTTGGCCTTCCTTCCTTCCTTCCGTCCTTCTTTCTTTTTGCATTACCTTCAAAAGCTCTTCAGATTGATTTTGATCTAGATTCAGCCCTGTCCATGAGGGTACCGTGCTTCAGTCAAGCAGTGGTTTTCAACGGGGGCCGCACTGCCTGTTACCTTAAGGAGCATTTGGGGACATAAAGGGTATTTTCAGGTTTCACAGTGATGGCAGGAAAGGGTGAGGGCTGCTCCTGGCATTTAGGGCTGCTCCTAGGAATGCTAAACCATCCTGTGGTGTATAGACTATACATGGAAGAATTGTCTTCCCAAGAACATGAAAAGCACCTGTTGGGTAACCTTGTAAGAGGAAAGAATGTGGGTATTGGGATTAGAACAGCCTGGATCCAAACCTCAGCTCTATCCTCTAAAATGGGGTGTCAATGAGATAATACTTTTCTGCAAGTAGGTAGATGAGATCATATTTTATAAAGTGCTATGGCTTCTGGGTTTCAGGAAATGGTAGCTGTATTAAATGTTATTTTGTTTTCCATCTCAGTACACCTAGATTCTTGGTAGGTTCTAGTCTGTCTTTAAATGTTCTCGCCTCTCATGCTATTTCCATTCTAAATTAACAAAATCAGCCCCAGCTGGTGTGGCTCAGTGGATTGCGCACTGGCCTGCGACCGAAGAGTTGCGGGTTCGGGTCCTCATCAGGGCACATCCCTGGGTTGTGAGCCAGGTTCCTGGTTGGGGGTGTGCAAGAGGCAACTGATTGGTGTTTCTCTTATAGGTTGATGTCTCTGTCACTCTCTCTCTCCCTCCTTTCCCCTTTCTCTAAAAATAAATAAATCTTTTTTAAAAAGAGTGGGTAGGGCAGGTGAGAATAATGGGGGGAAAGGGAGACAACTGTATTTTTTTTATTGAACAACAATAAAAAAATTAAAAGACAAATAAAATTAACAAAATGAGAGTTGCTGAAATACACACAGGAGAGAGAAAGGAGTAGGGTGCTGCTCTTCCTTCATAGGTTTAAGTGATTTTTTAAAAACAGCCTGTGGGGTTATTATCAGCTGGTTTAACACTAACAGTGGAAATCCCACTTGTTTCAGCTTCCAGTGTGATTCAGAAGGGCAGTTCCCTGGGTTGCGAATGGCAGACCCCAGTTATCTCGGAGGCCTTTCGGAGCCGCTTCAGTCGCTGTTCAAGTATTACTGACAGTGGAGACACAGCCATTGGCACATCATGCTCAGACATGGCAGAGGGTAAGTTTGTGTTAATGATTTGATTACCGGTATGTGTTGTTATTTTCAGATTGTGTTTCAGGTGTATTGTCATTTCCAGAATATTCATAAGTCGGTCCATGCAGAAAGGAGTCTGCTTGATTCTTCTTACCCCATTGCTTCTCAGAGCTCGTCCCTTCTTCTCAATTTCTACTGTTTGTCCTATCTCAAACAACTTTTTAATCTTTCCCTCTACTGCCAGATTAATCCTTCTGAAAGCTTGATTTCATAGTTTTCCTTTTCTGTAGTCGTCAATTGTTACCATTATTTGCAGGATAAAATTCAGAGGCCTCAGTTCTTCTCCCACCTATTTCAATGTGTTTCTTACTGCCACCAGGTCTATTGTCTTACTGTGCTATGAAAGTGAAGAACTTTTTTTTTTTAATATCTGGGCTTCTTTAATCTGGTCCCATTGATGGTATTCCCACCTCCTCTTGTCCCTCCCAGCTATGCTGGCCTTATTTTTCAAGGTTAGTGAAGTGCCTGACAAGACTTTTCACATCCTTTCCACCCATTGCTAATCTTCCTTTTTACAACCTTATATCTTTATTGTTTCTGTCACTTGTTTTGGCACTTAAATTAATAACTGCCAGCAGTACTTTTTGTTTAGATGATATTTTGTTTTTCATTTAGATGGTGAATTCCTAGAAGGCAGAGGACCTAATGATAATTATTAATGACAACTTACTAAATACTTTGTGGTGGATACTGTACTAAATTTTAAAAATATTTTTTCTTTAATGCCTGTAAGAACCTTATGAAATATTTTTATTTTCGTTTTACAGATAAGATCACTGAATTTCAAAGGTTTTTTAAAAAAAGATTTTATTCATTTATTTTCAGAAACAGAAGGGAGGGAGAAAGAGAGGGAGAGAAACATTGATATGAGAGAGAAACATCAGTAGGTTGCCTGTCACCTGCCCACAGCTGGGGACCTGGCCTGCAACCCAGGCGTGTGCCCTCAACTGGGAATTGGACTGGTGACCTTTTGGTTCAGAGGCTAGGACTCAATCCACTGAGTCACACCAACCAAGACTCAAAATATTTTTAAAAAATTATTTATTTACTTTTAAGATTTTATTTATTTTTAGAGAGAAGGGGAAGGAGGGAGAGAAACACTGATAGGTTGCCTCTCATATACACCCCAACTGGGGACTGAGCCCACAACCCAGGCATATGCCCTGACCAGGAATCAAACTGGCAACCTTTTGCTTTGTGAAATGACACCCAACCAACTAAGCCACACTGGTCAGAGCTCAGAAGTGTTTTAAATTAATTGGTTAAAATCACAAAACTAGTTACTTTGGTGGTTTGACAGATGTGACACCCACTAGGTAGGTATCAGGCTGTGATCGAAAAGAATAAGTGCTGGTGAAAATGTAGAGAAATTTGGACCTTTTTATGTTGCTGCTGGGAATATAAAATATTACAGCAGCTTTGGAAAGCAATTTAGCAGTTTCTGAAAAGGTTAAACATGGAGTTAGTTACCTTGTGACTCAACAGTTCTACTCTTAGGTATATACACACAAATGCTCATAGTAGCATTATTTATAGTAGCCAAAAAATGGAAAGAACCCAAATCTCTATTAAATGATAAATGGGCCCTAGCTGGTGTGACTCAGTGGATTGGCACTGGCCTGTGAACCAAAGGGTTGCCATTTTGATTCCCAGCTAGGGCACATGCCTGGGTTGTGAGCCAGGTTCCCAGTAGGGGGCCTGGGAGAGGCAACCACACAGTGATGTTTCTTTCCCTCTCTTTCTCCCTCCCTTCCCCTCTAAAAGTAAATAAAATTTAAAAAAAAAATAATGATAAATGGTAGTAAAATGCACATAGTGTATTCATAGAATAGGCTATTATTCAGCATTAAAAAGAAATGAAGTATTGATACGTGCTACAAAATGAATGAACTTTGAAAACATTCATGCTAAGTAAAAAAAGCCAAACACACATACTTAATCTGACAGGAAATACCATGATCAGGAAGGTGTTTTTTTTCTTGGTGAGGCTTATTCATTGCATTCCAGATGTGCTGACCCTTGTGATTTCCCCAAATGTGGGAAACTCAACTGCACAAAATTTTTTAAAGATTTTATTTATTTATTTTTAGAGAGAGGGGAAGGGAGGGAAGGAACGATGGAGAGAGACACTGATGTGCGAGAGAAACATTGGTTCTGTTGCTTCTTGCATGCCCCAACCAGGAACCTGGCCCGAAATCCAGGCCTGTGCCCTACTCCAGAATTGAACTGGCAGCCTCTTGGTTTGTGGGATGACACTCACAATGAGCCACACCATTCAGGGCTGTAATGCATTCTTTTCATTTAAAGATTTTATGAAGGAGGAGGAGAGAAACATCAATGTGTGAAAGGATAGATCGATAGGTTGCCTTTTGATTCACAGGCTGGCATGTAGTCCACTGAGCTGTAATGCATTCTTTTTAAATTGTAGTAGCCTTGATATAGTGGTCAAAGCCATTGGTCTAGAGGTTTTTTAAAGAACGCAAGATGTTTTTTCTACCATGTTAGTTATATACTGTGATCCTTAATTTTAATTTTTGCTCATTTCATTCATGAATCTAGCTTGGTTTATTTGGAACACAGCTGACAAGAACCCTTATGACTGGTGTAACATATAGTTCATTGTTGCATCTGTAAGTTGAATGAGTTTGCTTTTGATTCCATTCTACTAAGGTGTTTTACCTTGAAGATTCGCAAGGGACAGGGCAGAGGTGGATACTGGAGAGCTCAGAAAGCTTTCAGCTCTTTGCTAAAGACTGACATAGTCACTGGCTTAGTTCAGACTTCATACTTTATAAACCAGTAAGTGATGTAGTCAGAGTGATCGAGGTTTAACAATAGCTGAATCTACTACCTCTTACCAGGAAAGGGGGGTTGCTAAAAAGAATGCGTTGTGGGTTTTTTGGAGGGGCATGGGGAGGATGTGGTTGAGAAGAGAGATTTACAAATACATCTTTAAAGTGGTAAAAACCCAGTGATTTGGGGGACTGCAGACTTGTCTAAATAAAAATGACATATCCCATACACCAAATTTTAAAAGCCTTTGAAAATTGTGCGAGATAGTGATCCCTTGGAAAATAAGTGTTGCTATTTTGTTTTAGAATGTTCTGAACCACAAACCAGACTTAAGGTGTAACTTTTATACCAGTTTGTCAGAATCTTGTCAGAATCAGGCAGTTTCCTTAATATAATTAAATGAAATAGACAAGTGACAAATGCTGACAACGATTTCACTTTCTTCTGTCATCCATAGGGAGACTTCACTCATTAGGAAATTAGAAAAGCAACATTCTCCTGGGTCAGTTGGTACATTTTTGGCTTTGGTTTTGGCATTACTACTTTCGGTGTTATGGGATCAAAACTGAATTTGATGAGTCTTGAGAAACAGTGGTACTGTGGATGGAGAATGGAAGGTATTACTAACATCAACATAGTAGCAACCCCTTGTATGCCCAATCTCACTGTCTAATGTTCCAAAATTATATTTTGGGAACAGGGACCGTTGGTGAGAGTGGATACTATGGTGCCAGTATGGAGGATTTTCCGTTGAGAGTTTACTAGTATTAGAAGTCTTCATCATCACCAGTCTACCTGTTGACTAGTCCTATATTTAAATTGTGGGACATCAAAAACATTCTTTGACTCTGAAATGTCCTCCTTTCTTGGTCCTGAGAGGCTGATGCATGCTATCAGAAACGAATGTTTTTTTGTTTTCTTTGCTTGTTTTTAGTATGGTCTTTTAGCCCCAAGATATCTTGAGTGTAGGAAATTAGATACTCTGCATACATTACTAGGGATAATTTGGCTCGCCTTTGTTTTTGAAGAGCTGCTTACAAACCCATATGAAAAGATGGTAGCTCATCTATACTGATGTAATTCTAGGAAAGGTTACAGTGTCTGTCCTCATTAGCTGAGTGTGTTCCATGTTGGTTGATGGAAAGAAAAAAGTGAGCCCTGGCTGGTGTGTCTCAGTGGATTGAGCACCAGACTGCAAAATAAAGGGTCGCCAGTTCGATTCCCAGTCAGAGCACATGTCTGGCTTGCGGGCTAGGTCCCTGGTAGGGGTCATGCTAGAGGCAACCACACATTGATATTTCTGTCCTTCTCTTTCTCCCTCCCTTCCCCTCTCTCTAAAAGTAAATAAGTAAATCTTAAAAAAAAACATAAAAAGGAAAAAGTGAAACAGGTTGATAGTCTACTCTTTTTCATGGTAGATGTGTTTGGTTTGGGAAAGAGTACTGGGAAGACTTGAAAAGGGAAGACGTTTATATTCCTTGTCCCCTTACTCAGGTTTCTACATGTTGAAGATAACAGGTATGTTTTCTGGTTTGCTTGTAGTCCATTGCCCTGACATAGTAGTTCTGTGACCTTGTAGTCTTCTTCAGAGTAGCACTTCATTTTTTATTTATTTGTTTTTAGAGAGAGGAGAAGGAAGGGAAAGAAACATTGATTGGCTTCCTGTTACATGCTCCTAACTGGGGACTTGTCCCTCAACCCAGTCATGTACCCTCACCAGGAATCAAACCAGCAACCTTTCTGTTCACAGGCCAACGTTCAATCCACTGATCCACACTGGCTAGGGCTTCTTCAGTGTAGCACTTTAAAGTTGGAAACGTGTAGAAATGTGAGGCTTCTGTGGCAGGGCTAATGAGAGTGAGTTGTCTCCCATGACTAGAAAGGAGCTAAAGGGAGCGTAAGTCCAATATGAAAGAAAAGGGGAGAAAATACAGTTGGAGACAGACAGAGGGGTAAGTGAAAGGCAAAATATAAAATAGAGGATTTCAGTGTGTACCCACTTGAGAGTGCTCTCTGTGCTAGAGTGAAACCTGAGAGTTACTAAGAATAACTTCACATATCCAGGCAGTCACTTCTGGAGTGTGGGAGAGAGAACAGAATCCTGATTCAGATGCTGTACTCCCTGCCCTGGATACAGAGCAGCACTATCCAGTTCACCTTATTCTTCAGATAGTTTTGATTCATTGCTCACCTTCGCTGGGGAGCTTTTGGAGGTCACAGAAGATTCTTGCAGCCCTTGGAAAGGATATTTTTATTAGATTGGATTGTAACTTAGAGATACCCAGCTCCCAGAAGAGTAGGACCTAATCCATTTCCCTTAAGTAAGTGATGTTTTTTTTAAAGTTCAGTTTTCAGTTTTGTTTGTTGACTGGCAAAATTTTTTTTATTCAGATGCAAGGAACAGGGTGTAAGTTAAAAATGAAGCCAATGTCGCCTTTTGTTGGTTTACCTTGTGAATGGTATTTGAGACCTTAGAACACACATCTCCCAGTTAGGCTGTCGTGTCTTTCTTCCTGATATTTGTGATGATAGTGCCCTCTCCCCCTGGTCTCAGGGTAGGCAGAGGACGTCTGACATAGCAGCTAAACTGAGGAAAGCTTGCTGCTTCGATTTTGACTTATGGAAGACTATTTTCTCCACAGATTTTTGCAGCTCGAGTAGCAGCCCTTCTTTTCAGCCCATCAAAAGCCACGTAACCATTCCAACAGCCCATGTGATGCCTTCTACCTTGGGGACTTCTCCTGCTAAGCCAAATTCTACACCTGACAGACCCTCTTCCTCCAAAATCCCTTTGTCAGGATTGGCTGAAAGTGTGGGGATGACAAGAAATGGAGACCTCGGTGTAATGAAACGTTCTCCAGGCCTATCTAGAGACTTCATGTATCTTTGTGGTGCTGCTGGAGAAAATGGAGTTGAGCAGTCTTGGTTTCCAGCAGTGGGCCATGAAAGAGAAGAAGAGATGAGGAAGTTTGATATTCCCAATATGGAGTCTACCTTCAATCAGTCGGCAGTGATGGAGACACTTTATTCAGATCCTCGCTATAAAGCCCACTTCCACAACCTAAGAAACGACCCAAATAAGGAGTTATACAAAGTGTTGCCTGAGACCAAGAAGGCACCAGGCAGTGGGGTGGTATGTGAGCGGAATGGACTACACCCTAGCAGCAGCGGGTTGCTCCCTTTGGGTCTTCAGCCTGCTCCTGGGCTCTCCAAGCCGATACCCTCTCAGGTGTGGCAGCCAAACTCTGACCCTTGGCATCCCCGTGAGCAATCTTGTGAGCTCAGCACTTGTCGGCAGCATCTGGAGTTGATTCGTTTACAAATGGAGCAAATGCAGGTAGAGGCCCTTCTTTCCTTGGATTTTGCAGGTTCTGTGCAGATCTTTGAACTGTATAAGTTTTGTCCTGTTTTGTTTTGACTCTAAAGAAAAAGTTGTAAGAAAGGGGGAAGATGTTTATAGATAGGAAATTAAGGCTTATAAATTTCATTGAATTTGTTGGTGGTCTAATTAAACACCAGATGGGTTCTCCAAAGTAGAGGGTTATAAGGGAAGACCCAAAAAAAGTCACTAGGTACTTTCACTTTAAAGATCTTATTGGATCCTTTTAGCACTCTGATGAGGTATATGTAGAAATTTGCCAGGTTCTTAGAATAAGTAATTGTCCAGGGTCACAAAGCTGGTTAAGTGACAGAGCTAGGGTTTAAAAACTGTCTTTGAACTGCTATACTTTTCCCACTATACCACTTTTGTGTTTTTAAAAAGAGGCCTTCTGCTGCCCAAGAGTGGGAAGGAAAGAAGCTGGACATACTCTCTTTTCCTGGTTGTTGAGGACATCTTAGCTCTTGGTTTGCCTCTGTTGCCAGATAATGAAAGATAACTGACCTTTTCTTAGAAACTAGAGCCTTTCTGAGCAGTGTCCAGTTGGCAGAAGTCTTCCTGGCAGGTTCTTTCCAGTCATGCATCAGAGCTAAAATTATTTCATAAACACTGGGCCTTCTTAGACCGAGCCAGAGTGAGCCTTGACTACAGAGCCAGTCAGGTACTGCTCAGGTATTTTTAGGCGCCTATGGTTTAAGATCAAGCCCCTTCGGACCTGCTTATCTTTCAGCTTCAGAACGGAACCACTTGCCACCATCCCACTGCTTTTGCTCCTTCACTACCCACGTTAGAACCAGCACAGTGGGTCAGCATCTTGAACAGTAATGAACACCTTCTGAAGGAAAAGGAGCTCCTCATTGACAAGTAAGAGAGCAAAGGGTACCATAGGGCCAGCTTCTGTTCTCCCAGCCCCTACTTAGGAGACCTTACGAAGTCTCCTCAAGAGTAGTACATCCTCCTCTATTTAGGCCCACTCCTTGCTTCGTGGTAGCTAGGTTGATGAGCAGCCTAGTCCTGTATCGGACTAATGTGTTCGGCCAGTTGTGTATCTGCATGGGCCTGGTGGGGGGTGGGTTAAAGGGGGCAGCTGGTTCTTTGCAGCTGATCTTTCCTCATCTCCCCTCAGTCAGCTATCTCATTTGTTCCCCCTCCAGCAAAAAAGTACTGCCCAGAATCCAAGGTTCTTGCTCGTATAATATGGATTGTACCAATCTAAGGAAAGTGGAGGCTCAAAATTGCAAGTGGGTTAGTGTCAGACCCCAGACCTCATTCTACTGACTTTTGCAGACAGAGGAAACACATTTCTCAGCTGGAGCAGAAAGTGCGAGAGAGCGAACTGCAAGTCCACAGTGCACTTTTGGGCCGCCCTGCCCCCTTTGGGGATTTCTGCTTGCTGAGGCTACAGGTAAGCATTGGCAGCTATGTTGGCATTGTGCTTGTCATAATTCAGTGTCTAGGTATCCAAGAGTTAGAAAAGAAACCAAGTGATATAAGGTGTTTCTGCCCTCAAATAGTAAGCATCCTAATTGTAAAGCATCCCTCTCCTGCCCTTGTGGGGGCAGAAAAAGCTTAAGGGTAGAGTCAGGTGGCCGTCTAGATGCTTTGGTCAGGACATACTTGGGAGAAAAGGAAGGCAGAGGAAGAAGGTACATACACAGTAGGGTCCTAGAGTTGAGTGATGTTCTGAGAAGTCTTAATCTACTAGCCCTGGCCAAATGGAAGGAGAGGCAGGTGTAATGGGATATTTAGAGCCATTTTAATGTTTATCTTCCATGTCTAGGAGCAGCTGAAGGAAATCATTTTCTCACTAAGGTCAGTGGCTATAGAAGAAGCCTGCTTTGTTGACCAAGCTCTGCAATTTGGGCTTTTCAGTGATGGATATAGGCAAATTATAGTACTGGTTCGGCCACCTAGTGGGCCTGTTAAGACTGTTCCATCTGATAGAATCAGATTGTTACAGTGAGAAGGGTCCTTAGATAAACTGTAGTTCAGTTCTCTAAAAATAAAACTGAGGCCAAGGAATAAGAAAGAACTTCCCTAAGATCATATAGAGAAAGAGTGGAGGAGAACCAGGCCTTGAGCCCAGGTCTTCTGATGTCTTGCCCTGTGTTCCTTCATTTATACTACAACTCCTTAGGTATTGCTTTAAGGCAATGGTTCTGAAATGTGAGCATGCATCAGAATCACCCAGAGGCCTTTTTAAAACACAGATTGTTGAACTCTGGCCCTGTAGCTCATTTGGTTGGAGTATCGTCCTGATAGGCCAAGGTTGAAGGTTAGATCCCTGGCAGGACACATACAAGGATCAACTAATGAATGCATAGATAAGTGGAACAACAAATTGATGTTTCTCTCTTCCTTCCACTCTCTTCAAAATCAATAAATAAAATTTAAAAATATATATTGTTGAGACCCAACCCCAGAATTTTGGATTCAGTGGGCCTGGGAATTGGGTTCAAGACTTTGCAATTCTAAGAAATTCCCAGGTGATACTGATGCTCTTAGTCCTAAAACCATCTTTTGAGAAGCACTACTTGAAGAAATTTTTAGAGAAAGATGATATTTGACCTCAAAGTCTGCTGGGATAAGTAAAGTACATGGGACTGTAAGATTAAGGAATAGATATATTGAGAATCTTTCTGCAGGAATTGCAGCGAGAGAACACTTTCTTACGTGCACAATTTGCACAGAAGACGGAAGCCTTGAACAAAGAAAAGATCGAGCTTGAAAGGAAACTCTCTGCCTCAGAAGTTGAAGTCCAGCTCATCAGAGAGTCGCTCAAAGTGGCATTGCAGAAGCATTCAGAGGAGGGGAAGAAACAGGAAGAAAGGGTGAGTTAAGGAGCTAATAGCTCTCATATTGACAAAAGAGTTGATAGCCCTCTCTGCCAAGCTCTAAGCTGTTTCTGGCTCCCATTCTTGGGACCAGGAGGAGCCAATTGAGTCAGACCCTGCATTGACTTTTTGTGCAGGACTGGTCTTCCAGAAATGGAACTACTCCTTTCTGTTTCATCTTCTCAAAAATATTGTATCACAGAAAAAAACCCTCGCTGCCCCAGGATGTGATGGGCCACCAACCAGCTGGCTTGGATTGAAAACCAACCTGAGCAGTCATACCAGATGGTATTGTTGCAAGATGTGTAAATCTTGTGGTAAATTCACACCATTCAGCCTGGTTTTTCCTCACTCTACTTAAAACGAAGGGAAGAATCCCACATGTGCAGCCAGCTTGGGAGTTTTGACATTTTTGCCATTGCACTAGATTTGCCTGTGGGTGAGCTTGGTCATCATAGGAGGAGTTGATTTAAAATCTTCTGGTTCTGTTCACAGCTGGCTCTAATGCAGATGTTCTTTGGGGACCAGTTTAGTAATTTTAGCTCTGGACCACTTGAATCAAAATCAGCTAGAGCAGTGCTTCTTAAATGTTAAACTTCAATGTGCTTAAGAATCACTTGGAACCTGGCTGGTGTGGTTCAGTGGATTGAGTGCTGGCCTGCGTACTAAGAGGTCACCGATTCGATTCCTAGTCAGAGCACAGGCCTGGGTTATGGGCCAGGTTCCCAGGTTGGAGGTGAGCAAGAGACAACATATTTCTCATATATTGATCTCTCTCTCCCTCTCCTTCCCCTCTGAAATCCTTTCTTAAAAAAGAAGAAGAATCATTTGGATTTAGAATAGGTGTAGAGTTGCATCAGGTATAGGGTTAGTTTTAGGGTTAAGTTTAGGTTAAGGTTAAGTATAGGTTTAGGTTTCACCTTAGGTTTTGGGTTGAGAATAGGTATAGAGCTAGGGTTAGCTTGGGCCCGGTTTCGGGTTATGGTTGAGGTTGAGTATAGGTTGAAGTTACAGTTAGGGTTAGAGTAAGATTTAGGGTGAAGGTTAGGTGTAAGGTTAAGGTTAGTAATGGATAGAGTTAGGGTTAAGGTTGGGTTTTGGTTTCAGTTTAGGTGTAAGGCTAGTGTCAGGATTAGATTTAGGATTGAGGTTAGGTATATTGGTAGGGTTAGTGTTAGCGTTAGGGTAAGGATAAGGTTAGGAGTAGGTTTAGGGTTAGAGAGGGGATTAAGTATAATGTTATTGTTAGGGTGAAAGTGAGTATAGGATTAGGTATAGAGTTACATTTTGAGTTAGAATTAGGGTACGTTTTGGTATACGGTTAGAGTCAAAGGAGGGTTGGATGTAGTACAGGGTTGAGGATAGTATAGGGTTATGTTTCTGGTTAGGGTTAGTGATGGAGAGTTGAGTTTGGTCTATGGTCAGTGTTAGGGTTAGTGTTGAGGATAGATATAGGTTTGGATTAGGATTTTGGTTAGGGTTAGGGTTATAGAGAGGGTTTCATATAGGGTAGGGGTTAGAATTAAGGTTAGGTTTAAGATTAGACATATTGTTAGGGTTAGGGCGAAAGGTGTGGCATTACTGTAAGGGTTTGATTTAGGGTTAGGGCTAGTGTCAAGCTTAAGTATTAGGTCAGCATTAGCATTAGGTTAGCATAGAGTTAGAGTTAGTGTTGAGGTTAGGTATTGGGTTACGTTTTGTGTTTTAGGGTTAGGATTTGGGTTGGGGTAGTATTAGAATTGGGGTTAGAGTTAGGGATAGGGTTGAGTTTTGGTATAAGGTTAGTTTTAGGGTTAGGGATGAGTTTAGGTATGAGGTTAGGGTTCCACTGAGTAGTAAAAGTTAAATTAGTGTTTGGGTTAGGGTTAGTATTAGGGTTATCAAGATGGTTAGGTATAATTTAATGTTAGAGTTAGGGTTAAGTTTAGGTTAAGCATAGGTATATGGTTAGAATTAGGGTTAGGATTAAGATTAAATTTAGATTTTGGGTTAAGGATAGGAAAAATAAAAAAAGAATTACTTGGCCCTGGCTGGTGTGGCTCAATGGTTGAGTGCCGCCTGCCAATCAGAGGGTCGTCAGTTCAACTCCCAGTCTAGGGCACAAGCCTGGGTTGCAGGCCAGGTCCCCAGTAGGGGGCGCTCGAAAGGCAACTACACATTGATGTTTCTCTTTCTCCCTCCCTTCCCCTCTGTCTAAAAAATAAAGAAATAAAATCTTAAAAAAAAAAAAAGAATTATTTGGAGATCTTGTTAAAAATGCAGATCCAGCCCTGGCTGGTGTAGCTCCGTGGATTGAGCACGGGCCTGTGAAGTAAAGGGTCGCTGGTTCAATTCCCAGTCAGGGCACATGCCTGGGTTGCAGTCCAGGTCCCTGGTAGGGGCCATGCAAAAGGCAATCACACATTGATGTTTCTCTCTCTCTCTTTCTCCTTCCCTCCCCCTTTCTCTAAAAATTAATAAATAAAATCTTTTTAAAAAAATGCAGATCCACCTTCAGTAGTTCTGGGAGGAGACGGGACCTGAGAGCCTGCATTTCTAACAAGCTCCCAGGTGATGTTGGTGCCATTGGTACAACAAGGACTTTTTTAAAAAGAAACTTTTAGTGAAAAATAATACATATATCTAAGTTAAATAACCAAATATCAATATATTTATAATAAAAGTTAGTAGTTCTGTTCCCAGATCATTCTACAAAGGTATTATTTATTGTCAGTTCTTCTCTTCCTCCTGTTCTATACCTCTATATTTCTTTTTTTTAAAAATACTTTAGCCCTGGCTGGTGTGGCTCACTGGATTGAGTGCCAGCCTGTGAACCAAATGGTCCCTGATTCAATTCCCAGTCAGGGTACAGGCCTGGGTTGCAGGCCAGGTCCCCAGTAGGGGGCATGTGAAAGGCAACCACACATTGATATTTCTCTCCCTCTCTCCCTTCCTGTCTGTCTAAAAATAAATAATAGCATTAAAAATATATTTTTTATTTATTCATTTTTAGAGAGAGGAGAAGGGAGAGAGAAAGAAAGGGAGAGAAATATTACTGTGTGGTTGGCTCCTGCACACCCCACACTGGGGACCGAAACCCAGGCTTGTACCCTGACTGAGAATCGAACAGCGACCTTTCAGTTTGTGGGATGACGTTCAACCCACTGAGCCACACTAGTCAGAGCAAGTTAATACTTTATTTTCTTCCTGTCATTTTGGAGATGTTTTGGGAGGGAGAAAAGATGAACAACTGTGGTCTGTCCATCATTTTTTGAAATTCAAAGTTGGTCATCAGCATTTTTAACAAGCTTCCCAGGTGATTCTGATACATATTAGAATGTGAGAATCACTGGTTCTGAACTTGAAGAATATGGATTGTATCTCAGGTAAAGCTTTACACTTATTTTCAGGGGTCTCTCTTAGTACCCGTCTTATCTTCGGATTACATTAGGCCTTTGCCTCCTCTTTGCCATCAGTGTATCTGTCTTTTCTCTGCTTTCTCTTGCTTCCTCGAGCTTCCTTTTTCATAAGTCAAAGAAAAAGCCATAATAGTAGAGAAAAAAAGTCTTCATTTAACAAATCTTGACTGAGTGCTTGCTTTACGTTGACCACTGTGCTATGTGTTGGGGATATGATAATGAGAAAAATGGGCACAGTCCTTCCTGTCAGGAAGTTCACGATCTCATTAACCCTTCCCGATGATTGCTTAGCTTTGTGTCATGTGAGGTATTTAGAAAAGAATGCATTGCCTATTAACCAGAACACACACCAGACTAGTTGCATGTCTACAAGGAAGTTGTATATATACTTCTGCAGTTCATTTCTGATGCAGGACACCCAGAGTTAGCATCAGATTCCACAGGTTTAAGGGCATAGTCCCCAACAAGACTGCACTTATTTCAGATGCCAGCTGGATGTTCTGGATTCCCCAGAACAACTCAGAACTTAAGAAAGTGCTATACTTAGAATTACAGTGTTTGGGGGTTTTTTTAATGCTTTTTTTTATTGTATTTTTCCCCCATTACCATTTAGTCCCCTTACAGCCATCTTCCCCCCCTCCCCCCGCACCCACACACAGTCACCACACTGTTATCCATGCCCATGAGTCCTCTTTCTTAGGATTACACTTTTATTATAAAGGATACAAATCAGGACCAGCTAAATGAAGACACACACAGGGCAAGGTCTGGGAAGGTCTTGAAAGCAGTGTTTCTGTGCTTTCTCCCTGTGGAATCAGTGCATGTCACCTTACTAGCACATCCTTTTGTTCACCAAGCAGGAAGCCCACTGAGCGTCAGTGTCCAGAGTTTTTATTGGAGTTTTGTTGGGTAGGCACTATAAGCTTAGTTCCTTTGGTCTTTCTAATAACTAGCCCCATGCTGAGTTATGTCATTAGCATAAATGCATTCATGGTGGGCTTTGGCCCACTGTGAATAACAAAGACACTCCTTTTATTTTGGCCAACTCCAAAAGTTTAGAAATTACCTCCCAGGAACCTGGGACAAGGACCAGACAAACTTTTTATTATGCAGAAGTGCTTGGGCAATTTTTTTAGAAAAATGCCTAGGGAGCCCTTCTTCCTTGCCTTTGATTGAAAAGTTCAGGTGTGTTAACTCTGCAGTTTATGTTCTAATCTCAAATGGAAAAATTTGATCAGCTTCCTGTCTTTATTGCAGTAAAACAACGTTTAGAGCCGTAAGGACAGAGACAATAGTCAGTGTGAAAAAAGTTGATGGTCCTAGAGGAGTAAATGGAGACAGGTTCTTGACATTTCTTTCCCTAGGTCAAAGGTCGTGATAAGCACATCAATAATTTGAAAAAGAAATGTCAGAAGGAATCAGAGCAGAATCGGGAGAAGCAGCAGCGTATTGAGACTTTGGAGCGCTACCTGGCTGACCTGCCCACCTTGGAAGACCATCAGAAGCAGAGTCAGCAGGTAGTAGCAATGTCTGGGCATATCTGGGGCCAGCAGGGAGTGGCCAAGTCAGGGGCACTTTCTCAGCCTCTGCTCTATGCAGTTACCCTGTGGTATCCTAAAAGGAAAACCCCTCAAACCCCTAGGTGTTGAGACTGACATCTGTCAAATTTACAACTAGACTCTAAACTTTATAGATACTCAGGCAGTCTTTTTGGTTTGTCGACCTAAGTGTGAGGTCTTGTCTCTCAGCTTAAGGATTCTGAGTTGAAGAGCACAGAGCTGCAAGAGAGAGTGACTGAGCTGGAGAGTTTGCTGGAGGAGACCCAGGCAGCCTGCAGAGAGAAGGAGGTTCAGCTGGAAAGTCTGAGACAGAGAGAAGCAAGCTTCTCCACTAGACATAGGTAAATATTCCTATGGGGTTGCGGAAAGAAGTGAGGAGCCGGGGTCTGGTCCAGGCTCTCCCACTTACTACCTGTGTGACTGCTCAAATCACTTTTCCTCTCCAAACTTCCTTTTCTTTGTGTTGTGATTTACAGAAAAGCTGCCTGTGGGTAAGGGATATGTCTTTTACGTGGAGTGTGGGGGATGTAATGGTGCAGTGGGAGCTTATCATTGTATCCCTTAAAAGGATCCAACTCAGTGCCTGCCATAATAATAACACTGGGTAATAATCCCTGAGTATTTGTGTTGAATGAATGGAAGTACTTTATAAACTGGGAGATGAGTTGTCTGCATATTTGCAAAAGTTGGTCCTGGTGCTAAGAACTGGGGGTTATCCACATTTTGAACCTTGTGAGACAAAGGCTACCAGCAGCACCTGTTTCTCCTCAGCCCTGGGGATCGCTCTCAATTGCTACAGCAGGTTCTGAGAGCAAAACAGGATGCCATGATGTGCTCTCAGGGTGTCTTGGGAGCCTCCTCCATATCAATAGCAGTTTTCTGAAAATGTAATGGCTGTGTTCAACAGCCTCTGGGACCAAATCCAGTTTCTAATGGATGGATTGGCTTTCTCACCCCATATTCTACCCCAGTGACCCTGTTGTTTGTCTTAGCCGCGATGAAAGTGAGCATAGGGGTCCACTGGAGGAGACCGCTGGTTGGAGTCGGAAGTGAGGTTAGGGGACAAAGTTGCCTCTGCCCCAAACTCTGTTTGCCAAGAAAAAGAGATTTTTTTGTATTTTCCAAAATTCTAAAGTATACATGTATGACTTTTATAATTCAAATACATGTCATGAATGTTTGTTTTTCTATATCAAAGCAAAGAATAAAAAAGCCTTGGGCAGGTAGCCATCATATAGATGCTGGCTTCTAGGGAAGGGAACTAATGCAGACTGAGCAGCTTTTGTGTGGCAGACCCTACATTACAACAGACTTAACGTTGTCCTCAGCTGTGGCTCAGAGGGCCTAAGTGTTTTGCCCCAAAACATACAGTAAATAGATCGGGAGTCAGAGCCACTTCTCTCTGACTTCAGACTTCTTAAAGAGGCCACTGTCTTTCAGCCTGCAAGACAAGCAGTGCGTTGAGGCCAGTGGAGAAAGTCCAGCCCAACAGGAAGAATGCCCCATAGTGGAAATGGAGTCCTGCCAAAAGGAATGTGCTTCCCTTCGGAAGGTGACTGAGGGTGTCAAGGCTGTCACGAGGGGAAAGGCTGAGAGGAAAGAGAAAAGTTGTGTGTTGGGAAGGAACCTGAATTTTGGGCCTCGGGCCACCTAGGGTCTGTTACCCAGAGCTTTTCCTCTTTTCCAAAAAGTCATTCCTACATAATAAGTTTGCATTTTAGATATTTATTCTTATGATAGGCAAGCAAAGTAAGGGAAGGACATGCCTGTAAACATTCAGACTAGATGCTTCAAAATGGTGCACTGAAGCTTGGTGCACTTCATTCATGGCTCAGGCCCCATACAGAGCCTCTCGTGCTGGGCGGAGATCTAACCATTGAGGAGGCCCTCATTCAGCAAGGAAGAGGGAGACCAGAGCCTGCTGGTGAGACTGATCACAGATCAGCAAAAAAGAAAACCCAGAAATAATTCAGAGAATACCTGAGGTCTTAAAGGACAGGAAACTGGGCCTGTTCAGTTTCTCTCCTTGAACACCAGTGTAACAAAAGCTGTGAGTAACAACTATCACATCTGTGGGTAGGGCAGGCTTTATTAAACTGTACTTGGAGTCATGCGTGCCCTTTACCAAAGAACCAGAATTACACTGACCGCATACAAAATTAATTGCACTCGTCTACAGTCATCAGGTGAGGGTGTCTCCCCCACCCATTCCGACCCCCAGTAGTGATTGAGTTCACACTACTCTCTTTTTCAGTAAATGAGGCACAGGAGTGTGAAATTGGTTATCCAGGACAGGGAATCTGAGTTACATATATTTCTGTAGATAGAACTAACTTGTCTTCACCCTGGTCTCACCAGTAGGACTAGTGGACAAACCACAGGTCCTAGTGTAGCCTCTTGCCCTCTTGCCTTCTACTGAAACATCAGCCTGTGCTTACAGCCTTCCTTGAAAACTCTGCCTTTCAGATTGTGGAGAACCAACAGCAGAAGATGGATCACTTGCGTTCAAAAGTACAGGTGAAGTGGAGTCCTTGGGACATTGTAGGCAAGACTTAATGATGGAATCTCTAGAATATAGCCAGCAGTCTGTACTGTTCTCTGCTATGCAGTTTGCTTAGTGTTAGGAATACAACAAGAATGAGACCCAGTCAGTGCTTTTAGCCTATAGTCTTGTTGGAAAGGGTTTCAGCACAGTGCTGTGAGAGCAGTGTCCATGTTACACTAGGGGAGTGTAGAAGAGCTGGAGGTCAACAGTTGTTGGAGGTCATGACCCTTGAGGGAAGAAGAGGAATTAGGCAGGCAAAGAAATGGAACTGGAAAGGATGGTATTGGAACTCCAGATAGAAGGAATAGCATGGGTAGGAACATGAAGGCGCGAAACTGCGGTTTTGCAAATGGAGCTGAAACCACTTTGATATTGTTGAAGTAAGATGGTGAATGGAGAAGTAGGCTATGGGAGGGCTTTGTCTCCCATTAAGTTAGTTTTTATTCTTTAGGTAGGTGTTGGGAATCGACTACAGCATTTAATTGGGGTGTGATGAGGTCAGGTTTGCTACTCAGGCTTTGGTATGGAAGAAGATTGGTTGGCACTTAGAGAGAGGCGAGGCTAGAGGCTGGTGGACTGTTGTGAAAACCCTCGTGGGAGATGAAAAAGGAGCCTGACATCAGGCAGCACAGCAAGGAGATGTGAGGGGACAGGTTTAAGTGAGTTTTAGGAAGTGAAATTGAGAGGAATCGATGACCGACAGAATTAGGGGGTTGAAGAACAAGGAAAAAATCAAGGAGGACTCCTGGTTTCTGTTTTGAGCCAGAGTGGGAGTGTCCTTTATACTTTATTTAAATCAGCTGTAAAATCGGGGAGATATTGGGATGAATAGAATGAGAGGTGGAAGATAACAAATATAAATACTTCCTTCCCCAAACAACCCCCCACACACACACATTAACTAGATTTGGTGCCTGTGGGAATGTTCTACTCTTCCTCGTCTCTGTCAAAAGCATTTAAAACCTAGTATTGTCAAGAACTTGGGCTGTGAGCACCCTCTTTTAAAGACTGGCATTGTTTTCAGTAGCCTCTGTAGCCCATCATAATAAGCGCTCCATAAATATTGAATTCAACTGAATGGATTCCGTTCCCTGCCCTCAAGAAGGTTACGGTGTAGTGGAGGGGGAGGCATTGCGTGCACAGCCAGCAGATGCACTCATGAGCTCCCATGGGGGTATGAGTAGTAGGGTTAGATTGGGATTAATTGCCTCTGATTTGCAGATTGAGGAACGTTCAGGCGGGCCTTGGAGGTTTCCTAGGTGACAGGCAGAGCAGAAGAGGAGTCTAGGCAAAGGGGGAGAGAAGTGAGCAACAGTCTTGGAGCTGGAGCCTTTGGGGATGAAGGCCAGCTAGTCATTCCGTGTGGCTGGAGTGTAAATTGTGTGGAGGGTAAAAAGAGAGATGGCTGAGAAGTAGGTAAGGGCCAGACTGGCCTGGAATGCCCTCCTGAGGGACTGGCCTCTTACTTTGTACAAGGTCACTGGCTGTAGGAGGGTTTCAGTCAGGGCTATTCTAAAATAAACTCTTAGCAGCAGTGTGTGGGCAGGGTAGGGCTTTACTATATAGTCCAGGCCATGGTGACAGGCTCTGAACCAGACTAGTTACCCTGGTGTGTTCTCCCACCACTCCTTGCCATGGAATTTAGAGCCTACAGCAGCAAGTGGCTCAAGAAGAAGGAACAAGCCAAGCCCTGAAAGAGGAGGCCCAGCAGAGGGAGACAGCCCTGCAGCAGCTCCGCACAGCTGTGAAAGAGGTGAGCAGCATCAGCTGGGCCTCGGGGTTCTGGTTCTCTGTGTGTGCTCGCTCCCCATCCCTACTCCCACATGAGCCACCATGTTTGAAAGGTGCCTGCTGAGGTTTTTTTGGCAGAGGAATAGGAAGGGACATTGCATCATCCTTTGTATTAAAGGTCCTAAGCCTGCCTTAGAGTGGCCGTGATTACCCAGGAATGCTTTTCGTATGTGGGAAGTCATCCTCTCTCCCTTTGTCTTCCTGCAGCCACAGATTTGTGGGGTTGGGAAGGGAAGGGTGTAAGAATACTGAGGGCTTGGTGGTCTTCATGGAGTAAACAGCTGTCATCAGGGGCAACCAAGTTCACTGGCCAAGTGCCTCTGGGGAGTCTCCCAGAGCAAGGATCATCACATGGCCTGGTGTGGGTAAAGGGCTGGGGGCCGGAGGAGGAAGTCTTTTAAGTATCTTTAAAATAGGATAGAGGTAGGGAGGGAAGGAGAGTGGGTTAAGCTTTGCAGAGTGAGGGGGAAGAGACACACATGTATGTGAATACCTGGTCTACGTAGCGAAGCCCATTTCCACTGAGCTAAGGTTCAGAAAGGAAGGCTACATTCCAGCACTGTCTGCTCCAGGTCCCCAGCTCCTCCCACCGCCCACCCAGTGGCCACTAGCTGTCATGTTGTCATTATTGCTCCCTTTATTCCTCTGACACACACTGATCAGACTGGCTGGTGGCCACTTTTGTCAGGGTGGCAGGGTGAGATTGAAACCAGTGTCTCCTCAGATTTCACGGTTCACGTTAAGCCTTCTCTAATAGCCTGGCTAACAGAGTTGGCTGAGGGACTGGCTTCAGATAGAGTTCCGAGGGGTGGGAGTATCTTCTCTGGTTCCTGAACAGAAACCTGGAGGCTGATGACTCAGAGTCTGCTGGGGAGTGGTTTCCTCTCCAGCGCAGGAGCCCTGTGGACTCAGCCTGCCTACAGGAGGAACTAGGCCCGGTGCCGGAAGGGGGGTGTAAGGGGTGACATCACCTGACTCATAGCCTCCCCTTCGCACACAAATATACATATATTCACACTCAGGTACAGATACGCTGTCTGTCCCTGGGCCTGGGTTAATGTTCTTGCCCATCTGTCCTCTCAGCTTTCAGCACAGAACCAGGACCTGATTGAAAAGAATCTGACACTTCAGGAATACCTGCACCAAGCTCAACCAGGGTCCCCATCTTCACCAGACACAGCCCAGCTGGCATTTGAGCTGCACCAGGAGTTGGCCAGTTGTCTTCAAGATCTGCAGGCTGTCTGTAGCATTGTGACCCAGAGGGCCCAGGGCCATGACCCCAATCTCTCCCTACTCCTGGGCATTCACTGTGAGTCCTCAGGCCAGTCTGGGACCCAGGAGAAAATGCCTTTATTCTCCTCTCACCCTCATCTGACTTCCCCATCCTTATGGCAATGTGTGAACAAGTCTCTGGGGGCCTGATTACTATCCTCTGAGAATGTGTTTTTTGCAAAGTAGATGTTCTGTAAATCTGTTTTGTGAACAGACATGTTTGGGGGTACCTGGGTGCAGGATAAGCACGAAGTGGCCCTTGGGCAGCAAGTTTTCAGCCCACTGTCCCCAGTTGCTATTTTTTAAAATGTTGTATCAAGACCATGAGCCTCCAGGTACAGCCTGTGCATACTGCCCCTCCACCTGAAAGTGTCCTTTGACTAACATGCTCTCAAAATGCTCTCTTCCCCAGCTGCACAGCACCCAGGGACTCCACTAGATTTACAGAAGCCAGATGTAATCAGGAGGAAACTAGAAGAGGTTCAACAGCTGCGCCACGACATCGAGGATTTAAGGACCACCATGTCGGATAGATACGCTCAGGACATGGGAGAAAACTGTGTCACGCAGTGAGGAATGCTGGGCGTGGGACAGGCTGTATTCCCCAAGGGAGGATCTGGTCCGCTGAGAGCGTGGTCCAGCAGCCCTGCCCTGACCGTCTCTTGCCTCCTGTGTGCTGCTATTCCCAGACAAAGTGTGGAAGGGAGGTAAGAGCCTCCATCTGGGGCCAAGGGCTGCCTAAGGAACTGTGCCCTCTCTGTCACTTGCTGGCTTTGCCTTGTTGGATTGCATTTTTCCTGTCATCCTGATTCACCCTTTAAGGGTGAATTACTGATTGACTTTTGCAGGTCACCTGGTAAGTCCTCACAAACTATTTCAAGCCTCAGGCTGACCTCAAAGACAAACAGGCTTCTCACTTCCCTTCTCCATCCTTTGTGGTGGATCCACATTCATTCCCACTCCATACCTCGGTCCTGCTGATGCACAGATTTTATTAGTGGGCCTTGAAAGGCTGAGTACCAGTCACAGTGGTCATTTGAGAATTCTCAAGCCTCATGTATCAGCCTTCCTGGGAGCTGGGCTAGCTTCGGGGTTTGCTTAGTCCCAGTCCCACTGCTTCTTCCTCAGGGCTCTTGTCCTCATAGACACCTCAGGGTGATCTGTTCATTAGCAAAGTACCTACTAGAATTGGGGGCCTAGGGATTATAGGCTCCTTCCTCTGTGCCATATTACAGAAGACCCCACTCCAGCTGCCCCGAGGCCTGGGGCCCTGGCCATATGTTTAGTGCAGCCCCCTTCTCCTTTATTTTCAGGCCATCCAGGTAGCCCCCTTCTTGGACTTTGGGTGCAAGTTCCTCTATGGTTCTGGGTTTAGGCAGGATTTCCCCCCAGGATGCCCCAGGTCAACTGTCAAGCTGCTCACCCCCTCACCCTGGGGCGGGGGCCCATGCCTAGACCTGATTTGTGCCTTTTGTGTTGGGTGGGTCGGGTTCCCTTTCCCACTCTGGGCTCCTCAGGAGTTCAGAGTGCCCAGTCAAGGTTTTAAGGTACACTTCAGTGTTTTCTGGGGTGGTGGTGGTGTTGCTCTAGGGCCTTTGGGCCCTCTGCTTTCCATTTTCTGTTGCCTCCTTTTGAGGGAGCATCTCATGGATGTTTGTATCTGGTTGCTGGGCTGGCCCCAAGCCGCCTCTAGAGCTGGAGCCAGGCCAGGCGGAGGCCACGGGTAGGAATGGGGAGCACTGAGCAGTTCAGGAGCCACCGTGAAATTCTTGCTGAGCTTTTGGGCTGTCAGGGAAACATCCTAGACCTCACTGCTGGGCCTGAATGAGACCTGTCAAGTTTTTACAAGTTGTGTTTTATTTATGCAGTGACTTATCCCTTCCGTTCCGAGTTGTCCCACCCAGCCATCCCCTCAGCCTCTGGGCTCCTGCCCTGAAAGCAGAACTGCCTGGTTGGTCTCCACCCTGCATTGGGAGCTCAGCCACCATGCTCACGGGTATTTTTCCTCATAAAGTTTATAAGCAGTTATTTATATAAACTCCTGTTATGTCAACTGGTTTGTATTGCCTATTTTGATTACAAAATAAAAATTTAACAGACTCCTCAGTGTTCTGTTGCCTTCCATCACCGCTAGCCCCTACTCCACCCCTTATTCTGGCTTATCGAAGCCAAAGCCTGGGAGTTGAGCCCAGTTCCCCAGACAGCAGCAAGGAGGGACCTTTGGCAGGACCAGCCTCATGTCTGTGTCTCTACTTCTCTGTTGTTCTGCGAGGAAAATCAGGTCTCTTCCCGTACAACTTTCTGTTGGGCAGAGCTACCCTGAGTCACAGAACAAAGTCGCCGTTGGCGATTTGGTAATGTGTGAAAGAGGAAGCCCGCTGCCTCTGGGCTGCCGTGAGGAGGTGGTTTCCCCTGGAGCAGGGCAGGGCGCTGTTTGCCTCAAAGAGCTAGGGTCATCTTCCTGGGGCACTCTTCAAGCCCTGGACCTGGGGGGCTTCTGGAGGGGTGTCATGTCCAACCCCAGACAGACAGCAGTCTCCAAAACGGCTGGTTGCTACACTCTGCTTCCTTTGAACCCCCTGAATTTGTGCTGGGAGTAGGAGTGACTTCGGAGAGCTGTCTGTGAACTGGGGTTGGGTCTGGGCTGGGGACACCCACCCGAGACCAGCTGTGGATCTTTAACAAGGAGTCTGACACCAGCCTCTGCCTCTGCCCTTTCCAGAGCCAGCAGCCTCTTCTTACCTTGGCCTCCATCTGGCTCCTTGAGGGTGTGGCCCTGTCTCCTGCCACCACCCTTGCTTGTCGAAGTTTGCATGAGTGTAGAGGGACATTGGGGGAAATTTCTCAAGCAGGGGTTGTCCCTGCCTTGATGTGCCTATCCCAGAGGGTTAGCCATTTGTGAGTGTCCCCTGGGGGACTGTGGAGAAGGGTCCCTTGGAGCTAGATTGTCTGAAAACAGCCTTCAAAATTCAAAGCCGGGAGGTGAGCTCCGTGGTGCTGTCGTGGCACCAAGGGTGGGTGGTTGGGCACAACAAATCCGGGCGAAGCTGTGGAGGTGGCCCTTGCCAAACTCTGCCCTCCTGGCCTTTCCAGCCCTCGGCTCCCTCCACAGTCTCACACTGAACCCAGATGAGAGAAGGGTAAAAGCCGGGGCCCTGGTGGGGATGGAGGGGACCTGCGGTGCGAGGGGCGGGTAGCACAGGCCCTGCCCCGGCCCCGCCCCTGCCCGCGCTGCCCATTGGTCCCGAGAGCGGTGACTCGCGGGCTGAGCAGGAAGGAAACCGCTCCCCGAGCGAGCGGCGGCGGCGTCTCCAGGTCGTGCAGCTACAGCTACCGCCGTTCATCCGCCAGTCCTTCCACCGGCAGCATGAGCGGCTTGCGTGTCTACAGCACGTCGGTCACCGGGTCCCGCGAAGTGAGTGCGTCCCTGGGGCCCACGCTGGGGGGAAAGCGTGGGCACCCGGATCCGCCCCCCGGGTGAGGGCGGGGCGGGGGCTGGGAGGCTCGGCCTCCGCGTTTGGGTCCCATCCTGAACGCCCTCACTGGGCATCCTGGGGCCTCAGCAGCCCCAGCAGGAACTGCCCACCCCCATCCAGTGTCACTCAGACACTCACTCTCTGCACCCCCACTACCAGAACGACCCACACTGCTTCCTTATCTTGCCCGTACTCTCCTCCACCGCGTGTACCTGGAACAGGAAGGCCCCTTACCAGCCTGTACTCAGGCCTGCCCTGCCTTGCCATGGATGAGCTTATGGTTCTACCTACCCTGAACTTCACCCCACTTCCCTTTACTCTGACTTACCTCCCCTTGGTCGGTGGTCCCACTCTCATCCCACACCACTGCAAGCCTGACTCATCCTCGAAAGTCCTAGTAGCAAGAACCCACAGTGTGGAGGAAGAAGTGGGGGAACAAAAGCTCCTGGCCACAGTCGCTGTCTGCCCAGGGTTTCCCCTCTAAGCCCTCCAGCCTGCCCACCGAACCCTGCCTTCCTCCTGCCCCCAGATCAAATCCCAGCAGAGCGAGGTGACCCGCATCCTAGATGGGAAGCGCATCCAGTACCAGCTAGTGGACATCTCCCAAGACAACGCCCTGCGGGATGAGATGCGAGCCTTGGCGGGCAATCCCAAGGCCACCCCACCCCAGATTGTCAACGGAGATCAATACTGTGGGGTAGGAGCCTGGGAGTTGGGGTGGGGGGAGTGTGATGGAAGGATTCGGGCGGAAGTCAGACCTGAGACAGAGCGCCAGCACTCAGGTGAGCCCCTCTCTCGTCCCCTCCCCCAGGACTATGAGCTCTTTGTGGAGGCTGTGGAACAAAACACGCTGCAGGAGTTCCTGAAACTGGCCTGAGCCAAGCCCCAGCTGGCCAACTGCACTCCGTCACCACATTCCCCCAGCCCCCAGCCTTTGTGGGCCACGAAGGACCTTGTGACCAACTCCTTTATTCCTAACCTTCTGACCTTGGAGCCCTGCTCTCCAACCGAAGCCTATCCTCCTCTCCCCTCTCCTCCATTCAGAGGCAACATTCCTTACCCAGTAGTCTCAGAAATTGTCTTAAACAACAGCCCAAGTGCCGGCTGTGTCAGCCTGGCCCTGGGGCTGCCACCCTGCCTGGCACTGGCTGATGGGCACCTTTGTTGGTTCCATTAGCCAGGGCCCTGCCAAAGGCCCCGCAGTCCCCAACCTGGGAGCACCCTACAGACAATTAAATGTCCCATTCCATTGGCGCCTTGTCTGTTTGGTGTTGCCTAGACATCCTGAGTTCCTGCTTTGAGCAAGGCTGGTAGATGTAAGTCTGCTGAGGCTGTGCTCCTGTGGGCAGGTCGGTTGAGCTGTCCCCTGTGTGGCACTTGTGTGAGATGGTGCATGTGTTTGGATATGTGTCCGGCACACATCTGTGTGGACCAGTGGTTTCTGCAAACAGTATGGGTGGGTCCCCTTCCAGTTCACATGCATGTGATGATACATCTGTGCCTTGGCGTGTACTGCACATTTGCATGTCTGTCAGTAATGTGGCTGGGCCATGTGGCTGCCTGCCTGTGTTCCAGCAGATTGGCTAAGTGTGGGTGTGTCGTGGGAATTGGTACACAGCTGCAGTTCTGCCAGTTTGGGGACAGTGGCTTTGTGCACAGTGTTGAGGAAGCTTTCCACATGTTTGTGGTTCTATGCATATCTGTGCACACGGATCTGCTGGCTACACACTTGCCCATGAGGCTTTGCTGCCCCAGCTGAGCCAGTGCTGGAGCCAGCCTTCCCTTCACTGGAGCGGCTTAACCCTTCTGTGGAGAAAGGGGAACCTAGGAGACAAAGACCCGGCGCCTAGGCCTGCCAGCTGGGGCTCCAGTTACAGAGAGGGCGGGTCAGCACCGCCCCCTCCCCGGCCCAGCTGGGCCCCAGCCTTCCCTGGAGCCCAGCTGGGCTGCCCCACAGAGGAGCCTCTCTGAGTAGCAGCTGGTTAGGGGCGGACGCTTTATTGGGATTGGTGGCCGGGTTGAGGTCAGGGGGCAGGTGGCAGAGCCCGGCGCGCACGCAGTAGCAGAACTGCATTGGGCACCAGTCCTGCGCCCTGCAGCGTGAGCGAGTCGTCATCGTAGACTGTGGGCGGGAACGTACAGAAGATCTCGAAGGTGTTTGCGTCCACGGCCCTGAGGACCCGGCAGAATGGATCAGGCTGGGTCCTGGGACCAGACCCCCGCTGCAGCTGCCAGCCTGGCCTCACACCCACCTGGCCTGTGCGAGCAGATCACGCACATCACCGACAGTGTCCTCAGGCCGCATCAGCAACAGAAAGGCCTGCTCACCATCCTCAGACTTGATGCGCAGCATGGAGAGCCGGGGAGCAGGCGACTCTGGTGACTCCTGGATCCTGTGGGCCCAGAGGTGGTCGGTGCCCCCAAGGTCCAACCCCTAGGTCCTCACCTCTCCGCTCTGCCCTCACCTCTTATGCTCTGCAACCAGGGCAGGTGTCTCTACCACAATCTCCTGGACCGGGACAGGCCATGGGCAGCAGCTCTGGAAGGCATCAATGGACCATGGACAGAGCCCTGAACTCTGCCAGAGTCACGCCCCAACCCCAACCCTTAGTGAGGGCTTGCTCATGACCAGGGATTGCTGAAACCAATGAGTCTATGTGGGAGGTGGGGGTGTTCTGTGTGAAGGAGTTTCAAGGAGAGGAAATGGAAGGGGAGCTTTGAGGTTCCAAAGTCTAGTGGGGAGAGAGAACCCCACACTGATGATGACCAGGTGAGATGCCTGGCCCAGCATGGGTCAGGGAAGACCTCCCTAGGGAAATGACACCTGAGCGGTGACTGAAGGAAGAGGAGGAGTCCTTAAAAATGGAATGGGGGCAGGGATACTCCAGGCAGCATGGGCAAAGGTCCCCAGGTCAGAGAGGAGGTGATACATTTGGGAAAGTGTCAGCAATTTGTGGGATGAGTTGGGAATCAAGTTGGACTGGAAGAAAGAAAAGGTCAGGGGCAGTGGCTGGGGTCCAGAGCTTAGCTTTACCAAGAACCTCTACTAGAAGGTTTCAACCAGAAAGAGCCAAGATCCAATTTACATTTTTTAAAGTGGAGGCCGGCCTCCTAGTGCTCACCACAGGCCATGTTCTTACACTGACTACAGAAAGAAGAGGCAGAGTAAAGGCACCCAATGAACACCTCAGCTCAGGCCCTTTGCCTCGTCTGTATTGTGAATGGGGGGACATGGAGAAACATTAAATAAAAATCAGAGCAGAGGCTTCTTAGGGGAGGGTTGTTGGTGGGGCCGGAGTGGACGTGGGAGGCCAGCAAGACCGCTGCACTTGTCTGGGAGAGACACTGGAGCCCAGACTAGGATGGTGGGAATGGAGAGAAGGGATGGATTCCGATGCTCTGGAGATTGACGGGTCAGCGAGGACTCGGCGGTGTGGGGCGAAGCGGGTAGAGTGCTGGGAAAGTGAGGCTTGGTACCTTTCACAAGTAGAGACATGGGAGGAGTGAGGAGAGGATGATGAGGTCGGTGAGGGCCAGGAAGCAATCTCCAGAGCTGAACTGGATTTTTGGTCTGGACTTTGAGGGGGTGGCCTGGGCCTCGGGCCCACTTCTGGCCTAAACAGACTCCGAATTCCCCCTCTTACAGCCACACCCTGGCCAACCCAGCTGCTCTCTGGGTCCCAGCCCAGAGCCCTCAACAGCTCCAGTTTCCAGGAGACAGTGGGAGAGCTCCACAACACCCATCTGTCCATCCAGGCCCTCCTCAGGCACCCCAAGTCAGCCTCCACACAAACCACTGCTCTGGTAGGCTGGGCCAGGGTTGATAGTAGAGCCCCCAAGACGACTGGGGGAGCCAGGACTGGCCTCACCTGCAGGGTGTCCCGGATAGGGCCCCGGATGTCAATAACCTCGCCTTGACGGATCACAAACTTGGGGAGCCTGTTCAGAAACTTCTCTGCAGTTATCTTGGAGCCTGTGGGGAGGGCATCGAGAGGCTTGGGGCGGGGAGGGTGGGTATCTGTGAGCGACGGTGGAGGAGGCCACCTGGAGCTTGTCCTATACAGCATCCCCGCCACCTGGCTCAGCCTCATGGCTGAGCTCACCTGGGTGCTCCATTGTGACCGAGGGCTTTCGAATCCTCTGCCAGCCCACCACTCGGCCCTCGCCTGGAAATGGGTCCAGCCTATTCTCTGGGTAGACCTGGTTGCGCAGGTCACTCACCTGGCAAGAAGGGAGACAGCGGTGGGCCCAGCTCTTCAGCCCTGGCTCCAACGCCACCCCTGCTTGCCCACGCCCCGGGAATGGGCCCACGGGATGGTCTGATGCAATCCCCTTTACAGGTGATGAAACTGAGGGACAGAGCCCGAAGAGAGCTGCAGTTTGTGCTACTGCATCCCACAAGCAGCCCTCACCGAAGCCACAGTTCTGACGTCCTCCTCAGAGAGCCCCTTTCAGGAGCCCACAGGGAAGACAGGGATGAGGGTGCTCAGAGAGGACAAGGCCCTTGTGTGGGCTGCAGTGCAGACCCCATCATTCTACATGTCACCACCTCACTTGTCCCTATCAAGA
>PVKM010007390.1:0-41590 GCA_004027735.1 Carollia perspicillata | reverse complement strand
TCTCATTTGTATAGTGTGGCTAGCAATATAATTGCATTTTCTCTACTTATGACCTTGAAAGAAGTGTATGGAACTATTTTGTCAACTTCCACACTGCAGCTCCCCCGCGCTGTAACCACGGTACCCGTGCTATTGACTCCATGTCACGCAGGCCGATTCTTCTCGGAGTTTTAAGATGTTAGATAGTCTCTCTTTCCATGTATGAATAAGTATACGTGTATTCCCTGGAGTTTTATAGAAGGTTATGTACATATAAATGAAAGTGTCAGTCGTACATTTAATGTTAGAATCAATATTCATTTTCTGTCCATAGATGGCAGCAATGTACCAAATCTTACATAACTTTAGACCCAACCGTGTGAAAAAGTTATCTGTATACTAAATACCATGTTCTTTTTATAGTACATGGAAATTATTTAAGAGGAACTATAGCATCAATAGAATATGAACAAAAATATTTTTTAAAATTCTCCTCAGCCAGTCTCAGTCCTTTATTCAGTGAACTGAAGGGTTTCTTCAGTTTGCCCAGCATGGGAATCTTTTTGTCATTTGCACTGAAGGTCACAATAGTTATGGATAAAAATGAAACTCTTTTAAGATAATAGCAATTCAAAACAATACCATGAAAATGCCCTGTCTTTTAGTAATGACTATTAAAGCTGGATTAATACATGCATGCAGCTCTTTTATTTGTTTAAAAATTTAAATGACTGGAAAGCACTTACATCTAGAAACCTTTTATAAGAAAAGAAGGGGAGAAAGTAAAGAAAGGAGATTTCCAGATTTAGACCCTGAAGACAAAGCAAACCAAGAGAAACAGGCCCATGGGAGACGGGAAAGCTACAAGAAGAAATTGAACTGGAGAGAAATATAATAAATCTAAACAATGCCTCAGACTGCCTATTGGAGCACAGGCATATTTTGGTCAGCTATTGAATTTCCTGTCTATAAAATTCCCTATCACATGTTGGATCATAGTGTTCCATTTTTTTTTCTTTCTGAATTAAGAGCTCATTGCTAATACTTTGGAAAATTATACCTATGTTGAGAGTGCAATTGTGTGGAAGAAATATATTTTCATTTTAAATCATGAGAAATGAAACAGCAGTATGAAATATTTCTGTTACAAAGTATTTAAAATCTGGAAATAATCTTTTGGAACTGAAAATATTTTGGCATTTAATTTAAATGGTTTGGAGAGAAGCATGCACCTAAAGAGTGAAACTACATGTTGAGAGAGACAGAGACAGACACAGAGACAGAGAGAGACCACAACACTACTCAATATAAGGATAAATGTGGATGAAACTCACAAGGTTCAAAGCAACAGTCCAAAACAACTTACAGATGTGGGATTTAGTTGTATCGGGGGTGGGTCTTTTAATACTGGCGTACTTAGCTCTTTGACTCTAAAAAATCCTAAATTGCATAAATCCTCCAGGGCCTACTATCTAATTATATTGGATATCCTGCATGTCTCCTCAATAAAAACTACCTTATTATTTAAAGGCTGGACATTGGAGTCTTTGAAGACTAGGTTCTGCTCTGTTGGAAATAAATTAAAAATGTTACTTCCCTTTTGCCATAGTTCCTAATTTGGACCTTTATTTTCTATCTCATCATTCTACAACCAGCCACAATCAAATATTTTTCTGAAAAGAATCTATTTTCACCAATCCAGCACTACAGACTAAGGTACTGTCCCCTCAATTTTTTCTTGGTTTTCCCCCCTCTTATGGTGAAAGTCTTTTCTAGTATAACAAATTGTGGCTTTCATACTATCAGCCTCACATGTTTATAATTATATTAAATCATAGAAAATTAAATCAATAAAAACATCAAGTTTCAGCATCATCCAGAATGAAGGCATGAAGCTAACACTTTCAGGGAAATATATAGGTATTTGAAAACTTCTAAGATTTGGCACAATTTCTAAACTGTCTATTAGTTACAAATTACTTTTTATCTTTAAATCTTTATCCAAGGATATATTTATTGATTTTTAGAGAGAGACAGGAAAAGGGAGAGAGAAAGGGAGGAACAACAATGTGAGAGAAAAACATCCATTGCTTGCCTCCTGTAAGCAACTCGACTGGGAATCAAACCTGCAACCCCGGTACTTGCCCTGCCCGGATCAGCCCCAGAAAACTTTTGATGTTCAGAAGGACACTCCAACCAACTGAGAGACCCGGCCAGGGCCATAAGTTGTTGTTTTTTAAAAAATTTTAATTTATAATTTTCTTTGAATAAATCTGCAAGATAAAATGTACTGAAATAACTTTATTACTACTGCAATGAAGAGGTGATGATTTGACAGTTTTGGGAAACTACTTTGCATTTTTGGTAAATAATGTTTGAAAGGCAAAACCTTTAAGTTTTGTTTTTTCTAATTGATTACAACAGTTGACAGTTGAATAAAAAGATAAGATTAAAATTAGATATTGTGTATCATGTGTACTTTTAAATACTGTGTTCCCAACTATGTAAAGGGAAAAAAAATAACTGATAGATGTTTTCTCTATATTGAGATATTTCCTGGAGGTGTGTGCGGTTACACAGGGAGTTATTTTTACAAAGGATTTTATAGAGTAGTTATTACTATTTTGAATCCTATTGTTATTTTGAGTTAAAAATAATAAAAACATATTGAAATGACTAGTATGAAATATTAGTAGAGTTTATTGGTTATATTTATCACTATAAAAAATTACAAAGGCAAAAATCTGCTCATATTTAAAAAATAGAAAATTCTTTCAAGACGATTTTTCCACCTGCTTCCATAATCTCCAAGTGTTGATTTTAGGTAACATTAATATCACCGATTCACATGACAGAATAGACTTTCTGAGTGCATTGTTAGAACCAGACACTCAGTAGAGTAGTGCAGCTATCTAATGGAAAGTATTTTTGAGATGACTAAGTCCAGATAATTTGACACCAAAATATGTGATTTATTTTATCACTGTATTAGATGAAACTATAATCTCTCTAATTTAAAGAATAGACAAGAGTACAGCAAAGAAAGCACCGTAGTGCATATGATCAAATGATGCTACTACGCTAGAGCTAGCATATGGTCAGGCTGCAAGTACCTCGATTGCACAAATGTTTAAATGTCTTTTTTTCAGGAAGACCCCCAAAAGCTTCATGATTGAAAGTGTGCATGGGGGGGTGCAGATTCGAATCTAAAATGCATAGCATGTATTACTGCATATCTCAGAAAGCTGTTACAGTGGCAACAAACAGAAACCGTGAGGTGTGCGGGGTGCTTTTCACAAGCCAGGGTGGTTGAAATTAAAGTGCCAAGAATCAGCCATATGATATGCAGTCCACCTTCATTGGAGGAAAGTAGGAGGGGGCATTCTAACATAAAAAAGTCATCATTGCAGTATGAGGCATTAAAAATTGCTAATTAAAAACATATAAAATTATATTCCATATGGTTCTGTCTTTGAGAATTTAGATGTAGCCTATGGTTCTTTTGAAAATCCCTAAAAGATACCAATAGAAGCCAGAAAAATTCTGACCCTGAAATTAAGATCTATATTTGCATTCTCCTTTGTTACTGTATTCATGAGTTACAAGTCTATTATAAAAATATTGTTACATAAAATGCCTGTGTAATAAAATTATAATATCCTATCTGTTGATTTTTATAGTTATGTATATATATTTTTTAACACTGTCTATAAGAAATAATACTGTATTACAGGTACTTTTATTATTCCTTGCCCACGCCAAAGCTATTTACTATATTAAATTTAGCAGGTAATTAATGTTCATTGATAAGTAAATCCCCCCTTTTTTTCCCTAAAAATGGAAGCCTTCCTTACTAGCATATATGTCAACAGATATATAAAAGAGGTCCTTCCTTCCTAATTCTAATATCTATATCCTACAATAACAGATTAACTAAATCTGTTACTGGTTCATAACCAGAACACATCAACAGATTAGTATTTCTTTCTTTCTCTCTCTCTTTCTTTTTTGCACACTCTCTTAAGAAATAGATCACACATACTCATCTTGCCAATGACAAATTACTACTGCAACTACCTGATGTCTCAAGACTTTTTCTACAAAATAGTTTAACTTTGGGGTCTCTGTATTTTACTTTTTTCTCACCATTGTTCCTAATCCTTTATTCCATAGTAAAACATCAACATATTTAAGTAGTGGTTTTCAGTTAAAAGATAATGTAATCCTTATCAATTCAAGATTCCATGGTAATTTCTGGGGATTCTTGTTACTACAACTATGCATTCTAATTTTGTCTAATGAGCCCATTGTACTGATCAAAGAAACCCCAGGGCAGAGTGAATGCTGTCACTTTTGGAATAACGAATAGTAATAATGATACCTCACAGCCCAAGTGTTGGAATAGCGAGCATGAAGGAGGCTTTATTGGAACTCACAGTAGATACCTACAAAAACTAAATGGTAAATTCCTTGGGAGATTATAATTCCAGTATTTCTGGCAGATTCGGTGTGACAGTAAGAAGTCTAGTTAGTCTGTAATAATGAAAGTATAGGAGTAGTTTCTGTGACTTCAAACATAACGAGACAGTTTTGTTTACTTAAATTGTAGGTCATGAATAAGATAAACACTTTTCCTTCTATTGACAGACATTCTGAATATGCTAACACAAAGGGTGAGTGGAGGGAAACCATCATTTATTGGACATTTAGTTTGTGTTAGAACCACCACAAATACTGTCACTTCATGAGCACAGTCATCTAAAGCAGGAATTTATATTCCTTTTTTAAATGTTAAAAACTGAAATTTAGAAAAATTAAATAAATGTTCTTTGTAGGTATAACTCGATGGAACAGTGCTGAGATGTGGAGATTGGTTTTCTCTGACTGCAATGTTTAGCTCTTTTCACGAGGTCACAACCTTCGCTTTGTTATATAGGGTATGTTTATAGATATTTGAACCAAATACATGTAGACCAAAAAGGCAGCCACTGGTATTTACCTGGAACACAGTGATCAGGTATGATTAAAAGATTTGTCAGGAACTAGAGTTTTGTCAAGCAAAAGGATGGTTAGAGAATTCCATCTTAGGGAATAGAAAAGGCCCTGGCATGTGAGACACTCTTGCAAAACCCATCATGAATAGATATCAGAACTAGGAAAAGCCTGTTGATAAATTTAGAGAGATAGGTTGGGACTAGAATTTAAAGAATCTTATCACCTGGGGAAAGGATGGTCAAACAACTACTATTAAGGAAAATTACCAAAATATAAACAAAACATAGTCATGAGATGAAAGATAAAATATTTTTATCCCTGTTTTATTTCTCTTGGACTGGCACATAGTTCAATATTTTTAAAATATACACTAACTTTGATTTAACTAGTTTTACACCCTCAATTTATAACTGAGGATAGTGAAAGCTTCAGGGACGTAGGTACTGGATTCCTCAATCTCTTAAAGTTACTGGAAAGAAGATGGACTAGAACCCAGACCTTATAACATCATAACTTCTTCATCATGCCATGAACTCTCACTACTCTTATGACATAAGCCAAAAAATATGAGTATTAACATATAAATGCAAACATGGCCTTTGACATATTATAAAAAGATATATAGATTAAAAGAATGAAAGTCTGTTCCAGAATTATAAAATTTCAGTTTCCCCAAAAGTAAATTCCAAATATTCTCCTACTCTCTTTATTCATCTTGCTGTTTACTGAAACACTTAAGAGTACATGGTAGGAGCTCTGTGAGAAAACCAGTTCCTGGAGATGAAATGATATTTCATTGTCAGTCATCCTTAGAAGATGACATGATGAGTGGCCCATATTAGGGCAGAAAATGAGGAATCTGTTTTTACCTGAAGTAAAAGGCAAGAAGGAAACTAGTGTTTTTGTTTTTAACTCGAGTCAAGAAATCAACACCTTGATTTCAGATCAGGGGGAAATGCCAAGGGTCCTCCTAATACAGAGAGAAACTTCCCGTCACTACTTGAAGGAAAGTAGGGAGTTTAGATTATTTTGTAGGAGATATCTAAGTAGTGGCTAAGCTCTGTGAAATCTGAGAACAGCTGTATGTAATTTTCTGTTTTCAATAACACTACTTTAAATCCTGTCTATTATCTTAAGACATTTGACAAAACCCTGTTAGAGATTATAATATGGCTGTAGTTATCATTGGGAACTCACAGGAGAGTTTAATATCAATATTTGGGAAAAAATTGGTATAAAAGAGACAGAAGGTCTGAGGGAGGTAATTACGATATGAAAACAGATATCTATTTTTTAGAGGGTTGTGAGGAAAGAAGTTACATTGATTCCAAACTCTCCAAATTGTGGGTTATCATAAATACCCGGGGAAAGAAATTTAATAAAATATTCAACTACTACCACTTATATGGGATGTGAATTTAAAGGGTGTACGACATGAAAAACCGATGAATCTGGAATGCACGTTTACTAAAATAATGTGTAGGGAACATGTTAAGTTAAGTAAGAATGATAGGGCTACAAAATTAATTATACAGCTATGAAATGTGCAAAGAAAATGAAGCTTTTGTAATTTTCCATAATTGATCTGATACTTCACAAACATGGGACGGCAAGGGAGATCAGAGGGTTGATGCTGATCATATCCATTGGATCCCATAATTGAAACATCTAGTGAGATATTCAGTTGCTTGGAAAATTGAGTCTTTCGGAATCCTGGCTCTCCTTTTCAGAATCCTGTCTCTTCTTTCTTTCGGACAGAAGGTCTGAGTACACATTACACAGATGGGTGATAAGAGGTGTGGCACATGAGTCTTGGCATGGGCTGCTCCTAAAACCACCAGCTGACCATGGATGCACGAAACTAGAGCTCTGGGAAGTATGTTTATTGTATCCACTGCCTTAGACCAAGTCACTGGTCATTTCACTCTGGCATTGAAATCCTGAATAAAAGATCATTTCATTTCAGTGCCAGGCTTTTTTTTTAATTGAGTATCTAAATGCACATTCATATTCCCTTATAACAGTGATTTTCAATGTTTTTCATCTCAGGGCACACATAACCCAGTTACTCAAATCTGCAGCACACCAAAAAATGTGTTTTTTGCTAATATGACAAAATAATAGATATAATTTTGATTCATTCACACTGGAGGGCTAATGGTGTATTAGCTGTTATCTTTTTTTTTATTTGACAACCTTAGGAAAAACAGGTCAGTGCCCCCTGACGAAAATAGTCAGGTGTTGCATGTTTAATGATTCTTGTGGCACAATGGTTGAAAATTGTTGCCTTAAAAGACAGGAGAAAACCCAGCGTTTCTTGGACACATGCACAAGCCCACCCGTGATCCACAGCCGCCAAGCCCCTCATATCAGTCCCCTGTTTGACTGAGATGAAGGCTCTAGCTCCCAAGTGAACTTTATATCTCTGGGAAAACAAATTTTCCAAAACAAGTGTATCATGTAACTTACAAATAAACCTTGAACTATCTTTGTCCCATGTTATAAATAGGAATTTTCTGCAAATAACTGTATATATAAAACAGTGATAATATGGATAAAATAATTTTCTGGTCTATAGTGGTATTAAAAGTTTAAATATAGTTAATCTTAATTATTTTCACAACAGGATAAAAAAGGAGGGAAAACACCTTGGATGACAGGTTATTACTAATTATTTGTCTGGTCTTTTTAAGAACTTAGTAACAACAAAACAGCCATACATTGAACATAAAGTATAGTCTTAGGGGTGCAACAGATGTGTATAGATATTACAGTGACCATGCATATAGGTACCACAGTAAATAGTTTAGAATGTTTATATTATATAATCTCACAACAATTGATTAGTCAGCTTTAATTTTATCTTGTATGTTATAGATGAAGAAATGTAGGCATCAGAAATTAAAATTGGTTTACTGAGGTCTCAGTACTAACATATGGTAACAGTGGGATTCCATCCAAGACATTAGGACTTTTCTGCATATTATTATAAATTTATCTGTATTTGTAGAATTTTTCATACCTAATATTTGATACAAAATTCAAGTATTAAAGAAATACATGAGATTAAATTTTCTTAAGAAATGAAATGGGAAAAGAAATGTAAAATTATAAGCAGCTGGCACATAGAATTTTGGTTTTGCTTTTGTAAAGAAGTTCTGATGATAAACAATGTCTACCTTTTTGTGAATTTTTCTCAAGATAACTCAGTAAAAAAATGTTACTATTAAGTATAGAGTAAATCAGGTATGCCAATTATAGCTATCCAACCAGTGAACTGCAGTAATAAGGTTGAATAGGAACCAAATAACTTAATGACCACCTCTAGGCATGAAACTCAAAGATATCCAAAAGGTCCTTTGACCCAGTACAGCCTTAAGATATCACATGTCTTAAGACTTAATATAATATGTTCACATCACTCTACGTCCCTGAGGTTTTAATAAACTAAAGTGACTTAAATCACTTTATTGCATCAAAGACAATTTCCTTTAAGGCTACAAAAAGCTACATTTATCTGCATAGACTGGGGATGTATGAAGGTAATTTGAGAAAGGTGTGTGTGCTCTAAACTAAGTACTTTGTTGCTCAGTCTACCTCCACAATGATAATTCCTAGCTATCCATTTAACTTTTTTTACACCTGACATAAGAAAGCTCTGATTTGTCCAAAACATACGATATTTTTAATAATTGAAGAATTGGAATCGTGGACAAGAAATAACAATGAAACCTATCCCATTATGATCCAATGACATGTATACTGTTGCTTTAGCTTATCGTTCATAACTCATAAATCTGAGCACCTAATCAGATGACTTTAGCAGGTTGGCATTTTCCCTCTAATTTTCCAAATCTCTTTGAACACGAGAAGTTGTGGCTAGGTTTCATGAAACAAATTAAACAGCTGACCTAGAAAGGTAATATAATCCTCATATTTTAAAAATCATTATTGGTCATTTGGACATTTTCTAAATTAAAATTTTTATTGTTTGAGAGATTATTTCATTTAGCTATTGAAATCTGGGGTGACTAAATCTTTGGATACTTAGAAAATACTCTTAAATATACAACAGTATAATAATGATAACAGTTTATTGCAACCATTTAATTAAGAGTAACAGCTTTTTCAAATTCCAGAATCCAATCCAAACATAAATGCATGGGATTTGATAACTAGAGAATTGTCTTTGAAAGGAACGATGACATGATAGCTAATGCATGCACATGGAAACTAATTAGATTTTTTAGCTAATGAATCCCCATTTAAATAAATGTGATTCAATAAATAATGGATCCCCATGGAAATGAATAGAATTGGATGACTAACACACCCCACTGAAATGAATGTGATTCGATAGTTATCGCATCCTCATAAATGCATTAGATTGAATCCCATTCATTTTAATTGCCATAAATTAAAATAGCTTTTGTTCATGGCCTTTTGGCTAAGATCAAATGTTCTGTCCTCTATTTCAGGACTATATGCTAACAACCACGCAGGCAACCTAGGCTTACTGATCTATTAGGTCTCTGCCTTCTCTAACCCTATAATCTATAAGCTACACACCTGCCATTCATTCCAGTAGAGATGAATTGCTACTAAAATTCATTAATTTCAAGGGAGCATTTGTTGCCAACCAGACACCATTGATTTCCATGGAAAAATTTCAAATACTACCAATAGAACCATTCAAATACTGTATTTAAATGCTACCTTTCAAGGAAAAAGTCAAAAGCAAGTTTGAATATCCAAAATTCAGCTTATAATGTATATCTTTTGCTATATGTTACTTAACATCAGAAAACTATTTTAAAAAATAAAAAAAGTAAAGTTAGGAATATACTTTATTAATAAATGTATAACATTTACATGTGACCTTGTGAAAATAAAATGTGAAAAATAGAATTTTAAAACAAAGCACATTATTATCAAAATACTAACCTATCTGAACACACCTTTTCTAGAGCATTTGTCACAATTATTTACTATATTTATTTATTTTCACAACTTTCTAATTGTTTGTAACACTCTGGGAGCAAGACTGTCTTATTTATCTGAATATTCTAAAAACATACAGCATGAGAACATAGTAAATCTTTGATGAAATGGTTGAATAGGTAAATGTATATATTAATTAATTAATTAATTAATTAATTAATTAACAACTAATTACAAGATGTTATGGAAATAAAAATTTGCTAAATCTTAACAGTAATTTACCTAGTGGGCTAAAGATGATCTATAAACACCCTTTCGTGAATGTATACAGCCTTTATATAATTTTTCTAACTAATCCCTGAAGTATTGAAACTTATTTTAAAATGAGGAAACTGAGTCCAAAAAAGGAATGAATAAAAGCACAACCAAAAAAGTATGGCCAAAGTGCAAGTACACTAGATAAGAAAGACACTTGTTTTTTCCTTACACTATGCTTACATCACCTTAACATGCAAAGGTCTCCTATAAAATTGCATTGAATTAATTTGGGGCTACAAAAGGTTATAACTTGGAAAATTTATGCAGTATTAAAAATTATTGTCTAGATAAAATGAGGGGAAAACAAAATAATAAAATATATCTTAAGCAACTACTTTCAATTATTTAAGAGGAGAAAAAAACAGAAAAACAGTGTGGGTGGCTAACTTGAGCAAAATGTATTATTTAAGAGATTAAATAATGGGATTAAAATATAGCAGTGATATTCAGTTTAATAAAGACTGAATAACAAAATTATCTTGTCAGAATCTTGAATAAAGACATAGAATTTGAAAAAAGTGATTCTTTCAATAAACAGTTTTCTGAAACCTGAAGAAGTTCAATCCTCTTTATATCGAGTTTCTTCCTCTTTGTCAGTGATTTACTAATAGAATTTCAAATTATTTCAAATAAATGTGACTACTATAATGTTTCTGGTCTTTTTAACACACATGCAAATATTAGCCAATAAAATAATGCCATGCACAGAAAATATTTCATACAGAACATAGTTTATTGTCATTATATGCATATTTTATTGAAATGTAATCAAGAAATCAAACAAGAAAGTGATATCTGTAACTAGAACACAGTTTTAAGTGCAGTAAGTCAGATTGTACATATTTTTAGCATATTCATTACTCTCGGATTTCATTTATTTAAAATATATATCCCCAAACAATAGTTTTATGTTTGATTTTTAAATATATTTTCATACGTTTAAGATTTACAAATTAATATATGTGCAGATTATTTCACATCACTATGATTTTTAAAATAGTTGATGACTCCAAATTTCCTCTGAGTACCCTCTGAACCCTCACATGTGACACTAGAGGATCGCCAATCTTTCATTAGAAAACACACTTCATATTTAGAGACAAAAGACTATAAAAAGAAGAGAGATAAAAAATTCCTTATAGCTATAGGAAAGAAATGTATCAGAGTAAGTTCTAAATGACACAATTTTCTCTCAACAGTGGGAAAGGAAGTTATCAGCCTAACTAACACAATATATCAAAAACAATACAGTTTGGGTTGCTCTAATGTATGTTACATTCAGGTAATCCATGACCATGCTGGACTAGAACTTTTCAAAAGATTATGTAACTAATTTTGCGTGTAACATTGCACAGCACTTCCCAGTCCTTTGATGATAATGACAATAAAACATGCCATTTAAAAATATATATGAAAAGCTTTAAAGCTCTTTTGTTCAAAAATAGGAAACACAGTATGGTGAATAGGAGCATGTAATCTGAATTTAAAATCGTAACTCCGGCTTTGCCATTTACTTTCATTGTGACTCCTGGTAAGGAGCTATCCTCTCTAGGCACAGTTAATTCACGTGCATTCCTCTGATAAATAATAACACCTATCTTATAGCATTGTTAGATAGATGAAATGAATTAGTGTTGGGGAAGTAAATAGAATAGTGCCCGACACATAGTAAGCACTATATAAATGACTCGAACATATAATTTTAAAAGAATGTTATACTTAGAGATACAGAGGAAGCTCTTAAAAGTGGATATATCTTTAAAAATAAATTACACTTGAATAAATGTTAAACACCACACTATTGAGAACAATACTACTTTGTCTATTCAAGAAAGATACTTGGAAGTTTATCCTGTATTTTGCCTTGGCACATGACTAAAGAGTGTTTTTGAACCCTAAATTACCCATAATTTATATTGATTAAATTCATTGACTAATGAATATCCTGGGTAGATAAAGATATAATAATCAGGCAAGTAATCATTTTTTATAGAAAGCCAGAAGACACATTCTATTAGAAAGATTATTCCATTTTAGAACAGAAACTTCTCTATCAATTGCTCTTTTATGCCATCTTGATAACTCCTTACCTGTCAAAATTTTTAAGTAGTTATACAGCTGTGAGTTGAAGCTCTTTATACTGAGAGATTTTTCTATTTCTATCCAACAACAGCAGACACGGAACCATGCTGTCTATGCTTTCTGAGTTACCTTTACTGAGTGACATGGAGAGCTTTTCGACCAATGGTATCACGTGGGGCTGTTATTTCAGAAACAGGAAATGCTGGAAACGTGGCCAGTAAATGCAAATGTACCAGTTGGTAGTTTGGCTTTAATAACATCATTTAGCTTAAGATGGGAGATTGTTATTTCACACTAGAGGGAATTTCTGATTTTAATTTGGCCTTCCCAAAAAGGTGAGAAGCTTCATTAAAGATATCCCTCTGTTCATTAATTAATTGATAAGCAGTTGTAATAAAATGCTTAGAGGAGTAATTGTCATTAGGAATTTCTTTAGAAGCAATACTTCAGGAAGAACAAACTATCAACAAAGGAATATCCTTAACCCATGTTTAATATGCACAAAGAGTAAGGTCAGAGGAAGTTTATACTTCTCTGAAGCTACGAGAAACACAGTTTAAATCTCAAGATCATTTGCTACTTAAAGCATGATTCCCTTGAATTTTATAAAGGGTTTAATAGTGCACAAGAGATTTGGGTAATTGTTTTAACAGGCATAGTTATATTAAATATGTATACATAATTTTATTTATACGTTTAATATTGTGAATGAAGTAGATATTTTAAAATAGTAATTGGAAATAGTCTTTCCCTCCTTTTTTAAAATTTTGTCTCTTTCAGCAGTAGATTTTGGGATATTGCTGTGTTTTTCCCAACATACAGGAATATGTTGACCCACTATCCCACTACATTCCCACCCCTGCCACACACACACCTTTTGAGTTGTTACAGAGCTAGTGTGATGCAAGTCTTCCTGTCTTCTTCTTCTTTCAAACAATCTCTTCGAACTCTAGGATCAGTTGTCCATGTAACCATACAAAAAATTAATATTACTAGGGTTCGAAAAGCAGTCAATAGTCACATGTACATAAATATGTCATATGACAAACTTCTGAAACAGCCAAGTAAGAAACAAGGCAGACCCTCAACCTAGTAAACAGCCTTTATCTGGAAAAATATTTTTTTTAAACCACGCATTTAAAGTCTCTAAAAATTGTCTAGAAGTATAGAGCAAATGGAGAAATAGTCATTCAAAAAATATACTAAATCTAAGCAAGAAGTAAGAGTCTGTGGTGGTGTAGCCATGACTGCTTTCCCCATAAAACTTGATCCGTGACAGGAAACTGTCTCCAGTGTTGCATTCCAGGCAGAAAGCAGGACATTCTCTCTATTCAGGTCCTGGTCTTGGGCTACATTTTCACCTCAGATGGGAGAAGACATTGATGGCCTTGATTTCTCCCAGGCCCCTGTTGCAGAAGCTCCACTGTGGGCAGACACAGCTGAGGTAACTAGGGCAGACTTCCTCCACGCAGCCCTAACTTGATGGATGCAACTTCTACCTAAGAAGTGGTAGGTAGAAACCTTGGGTCCTGAACACTTACAACACAACTAGCATTCATGCCAGATTTTCCAAGCAAAAGAGGCAAAGCAAGAAGACTAGGGGTCACTCAGCTAGGTCCAGGTCATAGAGTAAGTATGTCACTCCAGGAGAAAGAGGCTGAAATCTTCACCCATAGCCCTTGTGAAGTGGTGCAGAGGTTCTGCCAGAAACACAGGCCATAGCTCTACTTGAACTATGGGATGGACTTCACATGAAATACAGTATGAAGAGTCCTGTGCCTTAACGCACTGTTCAAAATCATGGAGAGAACTACGGAAGGCAGTTTTATCTCTTTGACACTGTAGTTACAAGTGGGAAGGCAGAACAATAAGAAGTTTAACAAAAAGATCTAAGAAAAGAGTCAGCCAAGAAAAACCATCCTGAGATTATAGTCACTCCCTAGGATTGCGAACCCTGTACATAAGTGCTAGGCAACATGCATCCAGGGACATTCAGAATAGGGCATGAGGGACTACTCAAAAACACTGTACAGACTACATATAAATCAATCAGCAGAGTGGAATCCTCACTTTCTTAAGTCCCTGAAGCTAGGGCCTTACATACAACATCTGAGCAAACATGAACTGAAAATAAGCAACACTGACCCAGAAGCAATTTCTTAGAAACCTTGCTTTAAAAAAACCCAATGATATAAATCCATAGATGTCTGGAAACTTAAGAGCAAGCCAAAAACTTCACCCTTTGGGGAGTGATGAGAGAGAAAATTCAAGCTACTAGTCCTTGGTTAAACAAGTAGCAAAAATGAAAGCTATTTGAACAGCAATAGCAGCATTTAATGGTGAATGGTAACAATCTATAAAGTTAGTGAGGTTTAAGAATAAGTTTTGTCCAATAAGTGGATTATACTGATCTGGGGGGCATGCCCAGGGAACCATTAAAAAAAAGAAAAAAAAAAACAAAATATATCTGAGCAGAGACAGCAGAGGCTACATACTGGAGCGGAAATAGATTTCAGCCACGTCACTAAATGAATGAATGAATGAATCAATCAATCACTAAGTTAATACCAACAGCATCAACACCTTAGTGAGGAGAGGGATACATACAGTTGCTACAATATATTTCTGAAAATGTCCAATTTAGAATACAAATTTTGAGATATGACCCTCCCGAAAGGAAATAGAAAACAGGCTAATAGAAACGGCTTTGGAAGGGGTCCAGATGTTACACTTAGCAGAGAAGCAAGACTTCAAAGTACTCTTATCATATGTTTATAAATAATTTCAAAAATTAAAGAGATGATACTCAAAGAATTAAGGAATATATAATAGCAATATCTCATGTAGAAAATATTATTAAATGATAGAAATGTTATAAAAGAACCAACTGGAAATTTGGGATCTGAAAAGTACAATAACTGTGATGACAAATTCATTAGGAAGGCTTCATAGTAGTTTTGATCTGACAATAGAAAGAATCAGCAAACTTGAAAATAGATCAACAAATATACACTGAAAAACAGAGATGAAAAACAAAGAAAAAATAAGTGTCTCAGTGAAATATGACAATAGTAAACAGACCCGCAAATGTGTAAGAAGAGTAACAGAAACAGAAGAGAGAAAAAAGGGCATAAAAATATTTGAAGAAATTACTGCAAAAGCTTGCCAAATTTAATGAAAAAATTAATCTGTACAACCAAGAAACTCAATAAACTGTAAGTAGAATGGATACAAATAGATCTACATGCAAACATATCAACTCAAAATGTGGAAAGTCAAACAAAAATCTTGAAAACAGTAGGAGAAACATCATTCATTACCTATAAGTAAACCACAGTAAGATTAACAGATGAACTGCCATTAGAAACAATGGAGTCCTGGAGAAATAGGAGGACATGTTCAAGGTACAAAAGGTAAAAACAAATAAATAGAAATAACTAACTAACTAAATAAATAAATAAAGTAAATTATTAACCAATAATCCTATGTCCAGCAAAACTTATTTTCTAAAATAAAGACAAAACAAAGAACTAAAAATATTCTGATGCAAACAGAAGTTTATTTAATATGTAGCTGATAGACCTATCCTTCAAGAAATGTTGAAGAAAGTGCTTTGTGATAAAAAAAAAAGTGATACCAGATAGTCATCAGAATACATACAGAAATAAAGAATCCTGGAAAAGGTAATTATACACACAAACACACACACACACATATATTTAATTATGTCAGTACAATCATGTATGAGTCATCCTTTCTTCTCTTTTTTAAGAAGAAATTTTATAATATGTATGTAATACTGAGACTGTAAGAGACATATAGATAATATACTTAACAACATGAGTATAAAAAATGTGGATTTGAAAGCAGATATACTGAAGTGTAACTGGAATCCATCAGAAGAAATCAAGAAATGATTAATCGGGAAAGTTGACATAACACATTCTATAAATATACATATTCTTTTCTTTCTTCTTTCAGGTTCTTAACACACACCAGATAGTGAAATAAGCCAGGCAGTGAGGGACAAATACCATATGATCTCACTTTTAAGTGAAACCTAATCAACAAAATCAAACAAGCAAGCAAAATATAACCAGAGACAATGAAATTAAGAACAATCTGATAGTAACCAGAGGGGAGGTGTGGGGAGATAATAGGGGGAAGCAGGGAGGGTTTTCAGGAACAACTATAAAGGACACATGGACAAAACCAAGTAGGGGTGGGATCAGGGGAGGGAGGTGGGGATGGCTGGCATGGGGGCAAAGGTGGGGGGTAAATGCAGACAATTGTACTTGAGCAACAGTAAAATAATTAAAATAAATAAATAAATAAAATAAAAACATGCACAACATTATCTAAAGTTGTAATTATAAAAATGATTTCTTGAGTCTGTTATATTCATAGACATAATATACTTAAAGATATAAAGCTAGAGATAAAGGAGCTATATAGGAGTAAATTTTCTATATTTCACTAGAATTTAGCATAAACCTAAAACCTAAAATAGTTTTTGATATGTTGAAAAGTATATTGTAAGCTCTAAAGAATAATTCGAATCCCCAAGAAATCCATAAAATATTAATGAAATAAATGTTAAAAAACACAAATAAATATTAAGACATTGAATGTTCATGGGTTAGAAGTTTTAATATTGTTAACATGTTCATGCTACCCAAAGCAATCTACAAATTCAGTGCAATTTCCATCAAAATACCAATGGCATTTTTAACATAAATAGAAAAAGCAATTATTTAATTCATATGGAATCACAAAACATCCAGAATAGCCTAAACAATTTTGAGCAAGCAAAACAAAGCTGCGGGCATCATATTTACTGATTTTAAAATGTATTATAACTGTACAATAATCAAAGCAGTAGGATGGTGTCATAAAAGCAGACATATAGAGCAATGGAATAAAATATCACAGAAGTAAACCCTTGTATGTGTGGTCAACTGATCTTTGACAGGAATACCAAGCATACAAAATGGGCAAAGCATCATTTCTTCAATAAATGGCATTGGAAAAAATAAACAGCCAAATGCAGAAGAATTAAATTGGACCTTTATCTTCACCATACACAAAAATCAACTCAAAATAAATTAAACACTTAAATATCAGACTTGAAATCATAAATCCCCTAGCAGAAAACACAGGGGAAAAGTTCCTTGACCTCGGCTTTAGCAATTATTTCTTATATGTGAGACCAAAAGCATAGACAACAAAAGCAAAAAACAAAAACAAAAACCTGGAATTATATTAAACACAAAGCTTCTGCAAAGCAAAGGAAATTATCATAAAGTTAAAAAATAATCTGTGGAATAAGAGAAAATGTTTCCAAGTCATATGTCTGAGAAAGGGTTAACATCTAAAAATTTAAGAAACTCTTTTTACAACTCAAAACCAAAAACAACCCCCCCAAAAACAAAAAACCCAAAATAAGAACAAAACAAAAAACAAATAGTATAATTAAAAAATGGTGTGGGGGGAAAGCCCTGGCTGGTACAGTTCAGTGGAATGAGCATGGGCTGTGAACCTAAGAGTCACCCATTCGATTCCTAGTCTAGAGCACATGCCTGTGTTGGGGGCCTCATAAGATGCAACCACACATCAATGTTTCTCTCCCTCTCTTTCTCCTTCCTTTCCCCCTCTCTAAAAAATAAATAAATAAAATCTTTTAAAAAATGGGCAGCCCTGGCCAAGTGGCTCAGTTGGAGCATCACCCTGTATACCAAAAAGGTTGTGGTGTTGATTCCTGGTCAGGGCACATACGTAGGTTACAGGTTCAATCACCAGTCAGGGAGCACAAGGAAGGCAACTGATAGATGCTTCTTTCACACATCGATCTCTCTCTCCCTTCCTCTCACTCTAAAATCAATAAACATACCCTCAAGTGAGAATTAAAAACAATGGACAAAGGCCCTGATTAGCCATTTCTCCAAAGAAGACATACAAATGACCAAGAGGTACATGAAAAATAATGCTCAACATCATGAATCATCAGGAGATGCAAATCAAAATCACAATGAGATATCACTTCACACCTGTTAGAATGACTATTACCAAAAAAAAAAAAAAAAGAAAAGAAAAGAAAAGATCAAAGGTGTTAGCAAAGATGTGAAGAAAAGCAAACTCTTACAAATTGTTTGTTGGTGGGAGTGTAAATTGATACTGTCAACATAGAGAAAATTTTAGAATATCCCTCCATAAATTAAAACTTGAACTACCTTATGATCCAGTAATCTCACTTCTGGGTACTTAACCAAGAAATTGAAATCAGTATCTCCAAGAGATATCTGCATCCCTACGTTCATTGCAGCATCATATATACATTGAAGCAACATAAATGTATACTGATGGATAAACAGATACAAAATATGATATTTACATACAATGGAATATCATTCATACTTTCCAAAGAAGGAATTTGTGTTATTTGTATCAACATGATGTACCAGGAGAACATTATGCTAAGTGAAACAGATAAGTCAGAAAAACAAATAAAATATCATCTAGTGTACATTATAGTGCTCATAGTTAACAAGAGTGTTTTGTGTGCTTGAAAATTTACTAGGAGGGTACGTTATCTGTTCTATCCTTGTCTCTTACAAAAAAATAAAGAGGGCTGGAGGAAGCCCTCTTTCAGAAGTGAAGAATAAGTTCGTGGTATTGATCATCTGATTGTGGTGATGGTTTCACAGGTGTATACTTATCTCCAAACTCATCGAGTAAATAAATGTGTACAGCTTTTCATATGTCAATAATACCTAATAAAGTGTTTTATTTTAAAAGTCAATTCTTTTTTATACACTAGGAATGGAAATTGAAACATTGAAATTAAGAAAACCATTAAACGTACAATAGGCTTAAAATAATAAAATAATGAAGAATAAATTCCAGTGCAATACACAGATACAGAAAATTGCGAAACATTGTTGGAAGAAATTAAAGAAGGCCTGAAGAAATGAAAGTACACCCCAATGTCCCTATGGTAGATACTGTGCTATATGCTGTGAAGTGCTTATTGGCATTTGACATGTTTGTTTATTTATTTACTTACCTATCTAAGGGAGAGACACAGAAGAAGAAACATTGATCTGTTGTTCCACTTATTTATATATCCACTGGTAGATTCTTGTACATGCCCTGATCAGGGATCGAACCCTCAACTTTCGTGTATCAGAACGATGCTCTAATCAGCTGGGCTACCCAGCCAGGGCTGGATCTGACATGTTTTAGTGAAGCAAACTAATGGGCTAGTTTGTTTTATTGGGATCTAAGTGTCATGGAGCACTGTTTGTGTGCCTGGGTGAATGCAGGGAAGGCTCTGCTTCAGCCCACTACAACAGGATGTGAGGCACAGGATACAAGAACCCCGCTTGCCAAACCCACATACTTAAGGCCAGGGTTTTTTAACCTTGGCACTACTGACATTTTGGACAGGATCATTTGTTGTTGTTGTTCTGATGGAACTATCCTGTCCATTGTAGAATGTTTAGCAGCAGCCCTGGCCTTTATCTAATACATCCAAGTCATAGCTATTAGTTCCCCTCCCAGATTCCCCAACGCCCACACCTTCAGTTGTGACAATCAAAATGGTCCCCCACTATTGCCAATGTCTCTTGGCTATAAAATAACCCCAAATAAGAACAACCAATTTAGGCTATAGGTGCCTAAATTGTAAGGTGCCTCTGAATTTACGATCATTGTCCTTTTCATGATCCCGGAAGCCCTCCCTATGCGTTTAGCCTGTCCTTTTCTATTTGCTTGCCAGTATAAAGTAAAAAGCTACTACTGCCATTTACCTGGTTTCTGACTTTTGTCCAATTACCTCCTCATCCTCTTAGTTCCTAAATACAATTAGGTCATAAAACAGGTATTGTCTCTTTTTATGGTTTTCTATCATTTTATGGCTTTTGACTCTTTTCTTCACTACGATTCTATATTTGTGACCAGAAAATATATCATATATTTTGTTTTCTTTGTGTGGTAATCAAAGTTTAAATGCTCACTTAATAAATCTTTGTAGCTCCCAAGAGTTCTACACACACAAACTCACATGTAACTGCACATGCTTCAGAAAGGCGATAGAGAAGTATCTTGGTACTTCTCTGAGTACCAAGGAACTAAGGAAGTATCTTGGTAAAAGAAATACGAAACTCATCCACCTTGGATGTGGTAATTCACCTGTCTCTCGGTACTTTCAGTACTTTGATCATATCCTTTCTGGTGTATACTAGGAAACAGACTCACATCTGGTGAATGGCATGTATCAAGCAAACACACTTCTGCTTCACTGTTGCCCTTAAACTTTTTCTGTGCCTTGAACAATACTTGATTTACTCTAAGTATGCAAGCTGCTAACAAATTCACTTTTTTTTCCCTCAGCATTTATAAACATGACAGGCTTTTTGACTAATAATAGCAGACATAATGGAGATGTGGAATCATATGAGGAAGTGTATTTAGTGAATTTAAGGAGGGGGTAGGCCCATTTGTATATTTTCCACCACTTGAAAGGAAGTTAGTAATTCTCAGATTGTACCATTCATTGGGCTTTTAAGTTATAAAACATTCCAAAGGTTAAGCAAGGTCATTAAATGGTTCTAGGAGTTCATAAATTAGTCACTATAGGTTTTTTTTAAACAAAAGCACTTTAAAATAAAGCATAATGATTTGGAATTGTATTGATTTATCCATTTAAATGTGGCAATATATATCCCCTTTCACTTTTCATTTAGATATATAACCAAGAAAATGTGAGTTCTACTAATTATAATTTGGGTACTAAATTAGAGTATTTAAGTATATACTAATTGATTTTTGTCTATAAAGCAAGAAAGTACTAAAATAGATCTGACAGGAAATGTGTCTTCTGTTATGTATCTAAGATAGTGGAATAACTTGGAGAAAATAAAACTTGGTTGAATATGTAAGAATATAAGTGGGCTGAGAAACATAAAGTGTTTCTTGAATAATTCTTGAATTGTCAAGTATGAAAACAAAATGTATCTTCTAAGCCCTGGCCAGGTAGCTCAGCTGGCAGAGCATCATCCTGATACACCAAGATGATGGGTTCAATCCCCAGTCAGGGCACATACAGAAGCAACCAATGAAATCATGTAAGTGGAACAACAAATCAGTGTTTATCTTTCTCTCTCTCAAATTAATATATAACAAAATAAAAATAAAATACATCTTCTATTCTGACTTTGAAATAAATTATAAGTAAAACTTTGGTTAACCAATTGTACCATATAATTTGGTAATTTTTCTAAAACAATGTAGTTAATGAAGAAAAATCTCTGGATTTTAAATTTTCTGAGCCAACTGTAAGTAGTGCAAATACAAAGAATAGAAGGGTAGGGTATGGGACAGGGCACCTGATGGACAGAGACAAGGAAGTTTTCGTTATTATTTATTTTATTTATTTGAGTCAAAATGTACTAAGGAAAAAAGTATAGCATGTCAAAATCTGAAGAGTCAGATGAATAGGAAAAAAGTGAGATAAGAAGTTTGTGTCAAAACAGGGCAAAACAAGGTGGCAGTCTTGACTGTGTTGCTTTTGTCAATCCGGGCTTGTGAATAGCACCTGTGACTCATCTCAGGCATGGCAGGTGTTTACCATAAAGGAGTGGATTGTGCGGTGGGAAAGTTGCATCACTAATGGTGACTGGGCACACAGGAACACATGAAGGTAACCAGTATGTATATATTCGACTGCCTGCCCCATCGGTGACCTTTGTGAAACAAGGGCCACTCGTTTTGCACAGGTAGTCTCACTATGCTGCCTGGAACGCTGTGCCCATCATCAGTGCTCTTCCCCTAGGCAGGAGGAACTGTTTGTCTGAGGTCACTGGAACTCTAGCTCAATTATAGTAAGGCTTTATTTTTAAATTCTTATTTATTGGTTTTTACAGAGAGAGAGAGAGAGGGAGGGAAAGAGAGAGCTAAGAAGGGAAGAGAAGAGGAGAGAAAAGAGAAACATTGATTTGGTTTTCCACCTATTTGTACTTTTACTGGCTGCTTCTTGTGTGTGCCCTGACTGGGGATGGAATCCGCAGCCTGGGCCTATCAGGACGACGCTGCAACCAACTGAGCAACCAGCCAGGGCCAGGGATTTATTTGTTTTGTTTCACCCCAACTAGGATCATCAAAAGCTTGATTTGCATTTCCTTTGGCAGGTCTTCATTTCTGCCCTTTCTACTAAATGTTTACAGTGTCTATAAGCCTCCAGGTTCCATGGTACAAGATCTCCCTCACCTGACAGCACATGGATGTGTGGTTTTAAGTTAAATAGCATGTGTCTCTCCTGAGGCTATGGCTATATGAGTAACACTACCTGAACAGAAAGCAAAAGCAATTTAGAAAAAAATAGCAGAACTAATACAAAAGTAGAGTTGATAGTTATAGGTACAAAAAGAAAAAAAATGAGTTTAGAATTAGTGACTAAAGTGAGAGGTACTACACAATAAATGTGATGAGACCTATCTTGTCTTAAAAAGGCATTGGCAAGAAATGGAAAACTTGTCTTTAAACAATATTTCAAAGTCTCAGATAAATCTATATTTCTTACAGTATTTTGTATGGCTTTCATCTTGAAGATGATAACTATCATTTAAAGTTTTTCATTACAGCCCTGGCTCGTGCAGCTCAGTGGATTGAGTGTGGACCTGGGAACCAAAGTGTTGCTGGTTTGATTCCCAGTCATGGCACATGCCTGGGTTGCAGGCCAGGTCCCCAGTGGGGGCATGTGAGAGGCAACCACACATTGATGTTTTTCTCCTTCTCTCTCTTGTTCTCTTTGTCTCTCTCTAAAAATAAAGAAATAAAATTTTTTAAAAACAAAGTTTTTCATTACAGAAATGCTATATAATGATCCCATTTGGAAAGGAAGTGCACATAGTTCCAATGAAAGATATTTTATTGGACTATGACTTTTATCTATTTTTTAAAGATTGATACTTTATTGTATTATTTTATCAAATTTATTGGGGTGACACTGGTTCGCAAAACCATACAGGTTTCAAGTGTACAACTCAACAAAACATTGTCTGTACACTAGGTTGGCTATCCATTACCTCCCAAGCAAAGGCTCTTTCCATCCCCATTTTTCCTCTTTTTGCCCACCTTCACCTACCCCTACCCCCTTTCCCACTGGCTACCATAACACTTTTTTCTGTGTCTATGTGTATGTGTGTGTATATCTATATAGTCTATATAATCTATATCTCTATATCTACACACACGCACATACACACACACAGAACAGTATCTATATATCTATATCTACATATATATAGATTATATAGACTATATAGATATAGATACTGTTCTGTGTGTGTGTGTGTGTGTGTGTGTGTGTGTGTGTGTGTGTGTGTGTGTATCAGCCTTGCAGTTGCCTTCAAAGGGCCAAATGTAACTTTAGGACTATATAAATGTAACTACTCCTTAACAGTTAAGCAAGAGCTCAGCACCACTGCCAGGTAGAAACAAGGTCCTGGGCCAGAGAAAACCATGTGGAGGGCCAGATTCGGCCAGCGGGCCTTGTGCTTGCCACCTGTGATATAGAGAGAAAGATTATTTGTCCAGAAGGTATCCAGCCATGTACTATGAAAAATAGACACATTTGCTGAAAGAAATACAAGATACAACAAACATTGTGCATAGGACAATGATGCCTCAGTCCCCTTCAAACTAGGTACCTTGGGACCTCACACAATTCTCCCAATTGCCATCAGTTTCCCAGTCATATTTTCCTGAAACTCATTGACAGTCTGAAATCTCTTCCCTTTCAAAGGTTATTTTAGTTTTAGGAAAAATCAGAAGTCACAGGGCATCAAATCTGTGTTATAGTGGGGGCTATGTATCCTGGGTGATTTCATGTTTCACCAAAAAATTCTGCACAAGACATGATGCATGAGCAGGCACAAGGTTGTAATGAAGCTACCAATTGCTCATAGCTGCAGCTTTCTGAAATATCTGAATAGTTTTCCTGGAAAAATATTCAAGATTAACACAAAATTTGATGCAGATTCATTGCTCTACTCACTCAGTCATTTTGAATGCAATAGCCACACAGTACACATGCTCATACAGAGGTATCTACCGCCCCCACTGACTAGTACAGTGAAGTCCTCATTGTTCACACATGCACATTCCAGTCCACTCTCTTAGGTTACATTGATGTCATGCAAACCATTCTCATTATATTAATAATAGCTGTACTTTTTCCTGACCAATTTCATATATACATATATACATATGAAATTGGTCAGGAAAATATTTTTATATATGTATATATATATATGTATATATATATATATATTTTTTTTGCTTAGACCTTTGTCATCTTTCATCCAGCCTCCCAAACCATCTCCCCTCTAACAACTGTCAGTCTGTTTCTTGTGTCCATGCTGTGTTTCTATTTTGTCCATCATTTTTTTTTTGTTCATTAAATTCCACTTATAAGTGAGATCACATAGTATTTGATTGAGTGAAATCATATAGTACTTGTCTTTTTCTGACTGGCTATTTCACTTAGCATAATAATCTCCAGTTCTATTCATGCTGTTACCAAGGATAAGATTTCCTTCTTTTTTTATGTCCATGTAGTATTTCATTGGATAACTGTACCACAGCTTTTTTACCTACTCATTTACTGATGAGCATAAGGGATGTTTCCAGATCTTGGTTATAGGGAATATATACGCATGGTATAAGGAATGTAGACCAGCCCCTACTTGGAAAGACCAGTGGGGAGCGAGGTCAGCACACAGGGCCCACACTCACGGATGGGTTTGCCTGTGGGGAATCAGGCCTGCATTGTACCTAGGCCACAATGAGGCTTGCTTTTGCTAAAACTCCCTCACCTTGGATTGAGGTAGCAAATGTTTACTGCAAATCTCTAAAGTAATGTCCTAAAAACTGTGCTAAACCTCCCAAGTATGGAGTGTAACTGGTTCAACCACTTTTCCCCTTAATCTGAAATATCCTTCTTCTTTGAAGTAATTAGCAACATTCTTTCCTTTGTTATCTATAAAAGCTAATCACCTACAGCGAACCTGAGGACCATCCTCAATGTAACGTACCCAGAAAAGCAATAAAAGCTTGTCCAGGCAGAGGTTGGCACCCTCTCTTTCTCACTTAGAGAGTGGCCATGCTGTCCCTTCTTCTCCACAGGACTTCTGTAGTCCATATGAATTTGTTTATCGCAGCCACAACACACAGACCCCACGGGTCAGGGTCTGCATGACTTGGTTATTGTAAATAACATTGCAGTGAACATAGAAGTGCATACATTTTTTCAAAATAGTACTTCAGGTTTCTTTAGATATATTCTCCAAAATAGGATTGCTCAATTTTAAGTTCCATTTTTTAATTTTTTGAGGAAACCCCAAACTATTTTCCACAGTGGCCGCTCCAGTCTGCATCCACTGCTGGTGGTGATTCCCAACAAATTACTAGGGTCCCCTTTTCTCCACATCCTCTCCAACACTTGTCGTTTGTTAATTTATTGATGATGGCCATTTTGCCAGGTGTTAAGTGATACCTTATTGTGGTTTTAATTTACATCTTTTTGATGATTAGTGATGCTGAACATTTTTTCATATTTCTGTCAGCCACCTATATGTCTTCTTTTGGAGAAGTGTCTACACAGGTCTTTTTCCCATTTCTTAATTGGGTTGTTTGTCTTCTTGGTGTTGAATTGTACAAGTCTTTTATATATTTTAGAAATTAACCCCTTCCCAAATGTATTATTGGCAAATATGTGTTCCATTCAGTGGGTTCCCCTTTCATTTTGCTGATGGTTTCTTTTGCTGTGCAAAAGCTTTTTAGTCTGATGAAGTCCCATTTGTTTATTTTTTTCTCTTTGGTTGCCTTGCCCAAGGGGATATATCAGAAAAATATTGCTACAAAACATGACTGACATTTTAATGCATCTGATTTTTCTTAGGATTTATATGGCTTCCTGCTTTACAATTAAACCTTTAATTCATTTTGAGTTTATTTTTGTGATAGTGTATTAAGGTGATCTACGGTATTTTGCAGTATATAATGTGCATCCAATCTTTTCCGAACTTTCAGGAAACAAATCTTTCATTTTAATTTTTTAAATCAATTTTATCTATTTATATTTAGATACTTATTTTTGTATTATAAAGAAATTTTATAATTAATTTTTGAACATACTATGATACAAGAAATTTTATGTAAATAGAATTACAAAACACAAGAACAGACGTGAGGTATTTCATGTATAATGTGCATCCTTATTTTTTCCTCAAACATTTAGGCAAAGAAGTACACATTATACACAGCAAAATATGGCAGTTTTATTTTTTGCAAGTATCTGTCCAATTTTCCCAACACCACTTATTGAATAAACAGTCTTTACTCTGTTGTCAAATATTAATTGACCATAAGGTGTGGTTTTATTTCTGGGCTCTCTATTCTGTTGCATTGATCTATATGCCTGGTCTGTGCCAGGCCCATGCTGCTTTCATGACTATGGCCTTGTAGTATTGTTTGATATGGCATATTGTGACTCCATATTGGTTCTTCTTTCTCAAGATTGCTGTGGCTATTCTGGGTATTTTGTGGTTTCACATAAATTTTGGAATATTTGTTCTAGATTTGTGAGATGTGCCATGGGTATTTTAATAGGAATTGCATTGAATCTATAGGTCACTTTGGGTAGTATAGACATTTTAATGATGTTTTCTATTCATAAACATGGTATTTGCTTCCAATCATCTGTATCTTCCTCAGTTTCTTCAGTACCTTATAATTTTCTGAGTACAGGTCTTTTACCTCCTTGGCTTAATTTGTACTTTTTTTTCATTGTTGCAAATAGTAAATGTGATTGCTTTCTTAATTTCTCTTTTTTGATAGTTCATTATTGGTTCATTATGTGCTACTATTAACTTGTAGCACAATTTGTATTGGGAACTGCCAATAAGACACAGCATATACTACAGTGTACCACACCATACGGGCAGGTACAAAACCTGCTTTAAGGGATTATGCAACTATTATTCATCATGTAAAATGTATCACCTACAGATCATCTGTGCACAGACTTATATGTATGTACATACATATTATTTGAACTTAAAAACCTCTGTGCTTTGCTATTTTTTCCCCTGGAGCTTTGGCCATCTTTTCTTTTGGCTGTTCAGATTAAAATCTATCAAAACCGGGCATGATTCTCCATCATTTTTTTATTACCATAACATTTACCTTCATTTGAACAGTCACTGGCCACAAATCTTCAGATGTTGTGTTAGAATGTCAACTTTCTGATGTATAACAATACACAGAATTCTCAATAGAATGCATCTAATTCAGAATTATGTAACTGAATGACCATTAGGTCTGAAAAGGTTTACTTAAAAGAAATCAAAGGAAAATAAAATCAGTATATACCATTTCTAAATTGCCAATATTAAACCTTAGAGTGTTCATGAGAAAACTTAATTCTGTTTTGCTGACAAATAAAACAGAGGCAAATGCAATGATTTTCATCTGTTTAGTAGTACTGTAGCACACAAATGTCATTCTCTGGAACCCATATCTATCAGGCTAAATGACTGAATTTCCATCAGCTCTTTGATGGAATAAAATAAAGTCATTTAAATAGGACATACCCAGTGGATCAATGCTTCCTGTTTTGAAAATGAATACCCTAGTTTTCCCTAGGCATTTATGTGGAAACAAGAGATCATTATTCTATGACAGTGTTTCATTCCATTGACATTTCTAAACACAAAAAGCTTCTTGCTCTGTGGGTCTATGAGTTTGTTCACAAATAATATGTATATGATTGGTAGGAGAAAATCCATTCTTTTGAAAAATGTGCATTTTAGCTAATATTAAGTCCGATTTGTCGATTGTTTTAACTATTCTGTTTTCATAAGTAAAACATCACTGAGAAAAGTATATTAAGTCTTTTAGGAGACAAGGGTACTCTTATTGACTAAATGACTAAACTGATTCATTAAATAGTGGCTTAACAGCCCAAAAGAATAAATGGAACTTCAACAGGTGCCAAACCTGCAACCATGGAACATCTCTGGCACTGAAGTAATCAATACAACTATTCAATTTTCTATTTTGTGAAGGATTTTGTTGCCATTTATTAGAGTTCCCAAGTCTTGTATTTAGATTTTGTTTCTTTTAAGGATATGCCATAGACCTGAATGATATAACCTGCCAAGAATGAAAAAAATACTGCTATGTTAAAGGTTCGGATTAGAATGAAACAGTGTGCCTGATTATAAGCAATGTTTCAGAATTCTCACAAAGATACTACCATATAGAAATCACGGTGGCCTGGGGAAGTCAGAAATCTGATTGTTCTTTCTAAGCAATGACTTAGTGTTGAATCTAAACCAAAATAGAATCTCTACATAAGAGTTTTTTTTCATAATCTACAAGTTTCAGGGACCATGCTCTGAAATTATATTAGTAGATAACACAGAGAAAACTGTATTTAACAATGCATTATCTTTGGACATAAATATGGACATGATGAAATACGATTATTCCACACTTTCACGAGCATACCCCATTCGTTCATCTAAAAACTTTTTTATCTATGTGATATGCATGAAATGCTAAGAATACAGATTTGAAATAAGCTCTGACAGTTTGCTGGGGGGGGGGGCTGAAATAAACAGATAAACAGTCCTGGTTTGGTGTAAGAACACCTCACTACAACTACCATTTTATTCACATAACTTTTCTTTCGGCAGACTCTGACAACCTTCCACTACGTACCTACATATCAGAATGCTGGACCGTGCCCCTGCAGCATATATACTTTTTATATTGTCATGAAGTTTCCACTCTTTTTTTCAAATCTTCACCTGAGGATGAGGATATGTGATATGGACTCTAGCTGACAGGATCCCTGTGTTGTGGCTTGCCATGAACAAATTCACCCGGACTACAGAAATCCTATGGCAAAAAAGGATGGCACAGCAGCTATCCAAGCAAGAGACAGGGCCCAATTCATGCCTGGACAGGCTTTTATTGTTTTTCTGGGCACATTATATTGAGGATGGTCCTCATTTACTATGCACAGGTTTGCTGTAGGTGATTACCCTTTACAGATAACAGAGGAGAGGATGTTGCTAATTAGATCAAAGAAGAAGGATATTTGCAAATGTAAAGGGAAAAGTGAACTGGTTACACTCCATACTTGGGAGGTTTAGCTCAGATTTTAGGAAGTTACTTTAAAGATATGCAGTAAGCATTTTCTGCCTCAATTCAGGGTGAGGGAGTTTTAGCAAAAGCAAGCCTCATAGCAGCCTAGGTACAATGAAGGCCTGATTCCCCACGGGAAAACCTATCCATGGGCGTGGGTCCTGTGTGCCAGAACTTGCTCCCCACTGGGTTTTCTGAGTGGGAGCTGGGCTACATTTCCCACTGCCACTCAGAATGGTCCCCTAGAGATATGTTTATTGATTTTAGAGAGAAAGGAAGCGATAGAAAGGGAGGGAGGTACAGAGGGAAGAAGGGAGGGAGGGCAAGGGAGAAATATCAATGTGAGAAAGAAGCATCAGTCAGTTGCCTTTTGTATGTGCTCTGAAGAGGGGATCAAACCCACAACCTTACAGTGCACAGGACGATGCCCCAACCAACCAAGACACCAGGCCATGGTGTGATCTCCACCTTTAACCCTGTACTTCCACATGTGCACACAACCAAGTCCCTGCTCTGATAATCATGTCTCAAACTTATTTTTTAAAAAAATAAGGGAATAACCTGTGAATTGGCTGTGTTATGGCCCCACCATGAGAATGCCCAGACTACTTGCTACAAGTTCTTTTCTCCTGTAATTCAAGTCTTTATTTCTTAGAGGGGGATGGTTCAAGTTGTTTGAAGTATCTCACCTCTTTTTGTCTACACATTTTGGTCCTGCATTTCTCTCCTTTCCTATTTCGCTGAAATAGGAGAGAAATGGAGTTATGCCTTGCTTAACTCATTCCCATTTGAAGCCTTTGCTAAAAGCATCTCAACTTAATCATGTACTTTGTATACACTGGGTAAAAGGAGCACTTCCATGATGACAACTCTTCATAGGGTGCATTCAGAAGTGTGAGAACAGCCTATCTCTAGGCACTAGGGATAGGTGCTCAGACGGAGAGGCCACAAAGACTATCTGTGTACTATTTATAAGTAACCTCACCTCTAAGCTTTCTCCTTTCTCCAGTCAGGAATCTGAATATAAGTAATCAATCTTTCTTCTTTCATCTAGTTATTACGTCTAGCATAGTAAACAGCTGTCCATGAAATGAGTAAACACAATTATGAGAAGGAACAAGTCCCACACAGAAAGTGGACAGACACTTTTAGAACCTTCTGATCCTCTCCTCCTCTACTGCACCATATGTTATCCTTGTTTCATCCTTCAACTGTGTGTTGAACTTTTGCCATGTCACTAACTGTCCCTGATCTCAGTTTATTTATTTAAATAAAGAGTAGACTTGATGAGACGATATGCTCATAAAATTTCATTTCAGCTCCCAAATCAGGAGTTATAAGAGTTTACTCGCCAGTGAAAATAAAGAAAAATACATATTAGCATGGAATATTAATAAAATTAAAAGTTCCAGTTCAGACATTTGGGCAATTTGAATGCAGCAGTAGTAAACAGAGTAGGTATTCGGTGCCATAATTTCCAATAATACCACATACAATTAAAGTTTTAAAGTCTAAGCCAGTCTTTTGCAACATGTGGTAATTTTTGAGTACATGGTAAAAAAAAATAACTAAATTTGAATATTTTTTATTTTTGTATCCCCATTTATTAAAAACAGATAAACATTTGATGATTTAAAAAATCTTATTCTTTCAATCTTAAAACATATACAACATGTCATATTATTTTATTTTCTTTACTCATTTCCCTATGTGGGTATCTGATTCATCATAAGATGCTAATCTTAAAATGACTATGAAATGTATATTCCCACTTCTCAAATATAAAACAAAATTACGATATCAATGCTCCCCATCTGATAAGGTACCAGTGTCAAAACTCAGAACACTAGTCTGCTCCTACCTGGTCATGCCTGCTTTGGAATCTTCGGCTGCCTCCACTCCATATCTGATCAGAATTTTAACAAATCTCACTGAAAATAAAATAGACAAGGAACACTGTGGGTGCCTATTCAGTTGTAAATGTGAATAATTATCTCTACAGATCTTGGGAAAAGGCACCAGTGTGTTAGTAACTGGTGCCTCAGCATGTGATAGTAAAAGCTTTTTCCATCAATTAGACAGGAGAATATTCTTCCCATTTCTTGGTATATTCCATTTTTGCTGTATTTTATCAGATATAACTCTTTATATAGAAGTGCTTCCCCATTTTTAGAGCTTCCAGTCTCCTTTTAATGCACTAGGCTTCTAGGCTATTTCCCTTTTCTGCAATTTAATGTGAGTATCTATGGGGTAAATATCTGGGAATTTCAAGGTAATTTACATCCAAGTTCTGCCTTAATCCTTACAAAATTCTTCTTAAGCAGATGCAAGCATTGTCCCCATCTCCCAGATGAGGAAACCGGAGGTCGGAATGGCTATGGCATCTGTCTGAAGGCACCTACTTAGTACTGGGGAAAATCTAAGTAAAGATCGATTTAACTGAAGCCTCTGCTAACCATTAGAAGATACTCTCAAAGAAAGTGTCCATTTTAAGCGATTTTAAAAAACGTATAAGGAAGTAGGAAATAGGTCTTCAGATATCAGGGGTGGAATACACACACGGAAACTGCCCCCACAACAGGGGGGGGAGGTAAATCTGTGTATAGACTATTGTCAGCTTCGGCCTTGGATTCCACGGTCCTGAACAACCTCATATACGTGAATTCACATTCTCAACCAGTACAAGATGGAAGAAAGTAGAAATTCAGATTTTAATCCTTATTTTACAAAGATTGCAATAATTATTTTTCTCCTTTGGCTAACAATGATTGGCAGGACAATCACTTACTTTCAAAGTGCTATATGTAAGTGTTAAAATAGTGTACTTTTAAGCAATGGTGGGCTCAAAAAGTTGTCAGTTTCCACTTTTGTTTTCTGGGAGCCAGCTGGAGCCTAAGAGTGGGAATAAGAAAAAAAATAAAGTGGTATCTTCTTATGATATGTAAGAGGATTTATAAAATTTTAAGAACTGAATGACTAAATAACTACCGGGTTTATGCAGCATGGTAAGCTATTTAACGGTCAGTGTTTTTTTCTTTAGATTACTGTCAAGATTTTCAATTTCATTATAATACTATAGAATATATAAATTTAAAAAATCGATGTCAGGAATTAATTCTGCACAAGCTTTGCCCTCTATTTTCATTATTATTATTATTATTATTATTATTATTATTATTATTATTATATATTTTTTTAAATCTTCACCCAAGGATATATTTCTTGATTTTAGAGAGAGAAGAAAGGAGAGAAGCAGACAGAGAGAGAAAGAGAGATCAATATGAGAGAGAAACATTGGTCATTTACCTCCAATACACGGCCCGACTTGGGATCAAACCTGCAATCTAGGTATGTGCTCTGACCAGAATTGAACCCACAAACTTGCAGCGTATGGGACAATACTCCAAACAACTGAGCCACCTGGCCAGGGCTCTCTTTTTAAAACGTAAGTGCTCACTCAAGCTTATGAACTCCCCACATTGTTTTATTGGTATGATATAATTTCAACAGTTTTTTCTTTAATATATAATAGAAGGGGGGACCCCCAAACATGGAATTATCTTGTAGCAGATGGGCCCCTTGTAGCATAGGCTTCCCCAGCTGGATGAGCGTTCTAGGAACCCATTTGTATCAGTGTACCAGCTGGCCTCTTTGTGAGAGGCTGTATTCGACCTCAGGGAATATGTTTTGAAGACTCTTTCAACGTGTTTGCCCTTTTCATGATGGGTGATTTGCAAGCACACTTGCCCACACTGCACTGAGTGTTCAGCAGTGTTTGACCAAAAATGGCACGACAACTCCCTACTCGTCAGTTCTCACTCTGAGCAACTTTTTGTTTGTTTATTTGTCCTGATGAAAAAAGTCCTCCAAGGGAAACATTAATGCTGATGTGGGAGAGATGAAAGAAAAAAATGGGGGAAATACTAAAAGGCATCAAACTGACAAGTTCAAAAACTATTTTGAGCAGTGGAAAAAAATATTTCTATAGGTGTACTGCATCAAATGGAGACTTTGAAAGAGACAGAAGTTTAAACATGTACAAATAAATACACAATTTTTAGTAAATAAATTTCACTTTTTTGGTTCTCCCTCATACTTGTGAAAAAAAGGTGATCTTCATAGTTAATATATGGTACAACTTTCCAAATTTACACAAAATATCTTAGATATTTAATTAATTTTAATCAAATATTCAATTTTTCTAAGCAAACTTTAGGCATCTATTTGTCAATTTAGTTAAAAGTACATTAATTCAAAGTCTACTTTTTTTTTAAAGATTTTATTTATTTTTAGAGAGGGGAAGGGAGGAAGAAAGAAAAACATCAATATGTGGTTGCCTATCCCACACCCCCTACTGGGTGACTTGGCTGCAACTCAGGGACATGCCTTAGACTGGACATTGAACCAGCAACCCTTTGGTTCACAGGCCAGCACTCAATCCACTGAGCCACACCAGCCAGGGTAGAGCCTACATTTTTTAATAGATTGTCTCATGTAAGGCAAGAAACATGAAGATGAAAAAAGACACAGTTCTCTTTTTTTGGAAAAGAAGATAGGATGTGGTATATAATAATTACATGTATGTATTTCATGTATTTTTTAAATGTAAATACAATAAAATCACACTAACAAGAAAAATACAACCATGTTTGAGAGAAAAAGAGGTAGTTTAATTTGAGTAAACTATAAATAAGTTTGTGAAGTCTTGTTGAAATGACATAGCAATCAAACCAAAGTTAAAAGACTTTACTTAGTTTTAGAGGTAAGAAGTCATTGATGAGAAAGAAAGAAAGAAAGAAAGAAAGAAAGAAAGAAAGAAAGAAAGAAAGAAAGAAAGAAAGAAAGAAAGAAAGAAAGAAAGAAAGAAAGAAATAGAGAGAGAGAGAGAGAGAGGGAGGGAGGGAGGGAGGGAGGGAGGGAGGGAGGGAGGGAGGAAGGAAGGAAGGAAGGAGGAAAACTCACAGAAACCTTTTCATTTTTCATGCAGAACTTCTTACCTGAGAGCTATATATAACTATTATCACTAAGTGTTTAAAAACTAAGTTAAATCTGCTTCTATCTCTGGCCTAAGATTCCAGAATAAACACAAAGGAGAGCTGTCCTATATTAATGGGCATTCATGAGAAAATAAAGTATTTAAAAACATATTGTGGTGTTATGGATCATTTATGATCTCTGAGTGTTCCATGAAATGAAAAATCTTTGGGAAAGGCAACAGGATGTCTGTCAGAAATAGTAATTTTCTCTCCATGGTCTTAGACACATTAAAAAAATTACATGTGCTCTTTCCAATATCAAATACATATTTACTTTTGCTAAGTACATTTGTGCTAATAAGTACTTTGCATTGTTATTTACTGTTATATATTCCAGAAGACTTAGTTTAAATTTCCAATATTACTAATAATATATAAATATATTTTTATTCAAAATTCCTTATTTAAAAAAATTATGTGTTGAAATGAGTTTTTCTATTTAAAATGCACATTAGATGATCAATTTGGGGGACTTTTTCTCCCAGACCTATTACTGTGCTTGTGTAAAAAACTACAGTGGTAAGGTAGGCCCACCCCAGACCTAAGCTGTGGTCTCATCACCTTTGCTCTGCCTTGCTTAAGCAAAGATTGGTCCACATTTTTCATCTACTTACAGTCAACAATGTAATGCTCACAGTTGCACACAACTAGCAGGCAGTACCAAATGAGTCAGAAGACGGAAAGCTTCTTTCTCTTAGCAGCTGAAATATCAAAGTTCTATGGTGAATGCTTAGACCCCCAGAATTCTGAACCCTCTTTAGATCTCTGAAAGCCCTTCTTTGTCTGTGCTGCAGTTGATTTCTGTGGACTGAGCCCATGCCCTAGCACTGTTTTCTGTATCTGTACAATCACACGTGTACTGTGATGTGCCTTACTCCAGGCACTACTGACATCCTCTCCCCTGTGCTTCTGGTGACTTGAATTAATGTTCCCTAATGACCTGATAAAAATACAAAAAGTAAAATTTAAAAAAATCTTTAAGCAGAATGTCAATCATGCAGGGCAATAAGCATTCAGAAGTCTGAGTGAAAGTGGGAAGCTTTACCTTATAATGTCATATACCATGTGTACCTTATGATGGTAAGTCTGCAAACTTTGTTATTCATGTGTATGAGGCCAACGGTGTCTGTTTGCTAATTTAACTTCAATATTATTTGTCAGAAGTAGCTCTCTTAACAAGGTTGATTATCTCACCAAGTAACTAGTCAATATTTAATGTTCAAGGCAGCAATAGCATCATTAAATTTCAGGGCCTGGGCCATTGGCCATATCTGGAGGTGGCTTCAGGTATCACAGATAGAACATGATGTGTCCCATAATCCCAAAATAATGACATAAATTTTAGGTAAGATATAGTTGAATAAATCATAGATCACTGTCTGTAGTCTTAAAGACCCCCAAAGAAGCATTGCACATTCCTAGATTGTGATTTGTAACTCAAAGTGGATAAGAACTCCAGAAGAGTTCAATATAGATAACATTAATTATCACTCTTTTAATTAGACTAGAAATTTTTCATTTTAAAGTTGTCATTAAGCAATCACTTTTATTGTATATCTTTCCAAATACTCAAGTAGTTAGTGTCATGGTTAGTATTGCCTGAAAGATATACGGTTGCCTGTGCAAACTCTTCTAAGAATCATAGACTCTGTATTTTTTGAACTTTAGGGTAAAAATCTGGGTCCACTAAATAAAACAGAGTTCTCTAATTTTATTTTAAAATATCTTATGTTACTTATCATGTGTTTGTGCTTATATGGCATCAATTATATCCTGAAGGTTTGGCAGGTAAAATGTATGTGAAAATTTTCAAAATATTAGTTATTTTAATCGACTTAACAGTTCTTCTTTTCTCTTTGCAAAGTCTTTTCTCTTTTTGTTGTATTTTAGTTCTTCCAATTTTGATAAAACATATTTTCATCCTCATTCTGCTTTTCTTTATTTGTATGTGGCTTTGGCATTCCAGTGCCAGACACAATCAATGTGCACTTTTCATGTATGCTAGAATGATATTTCCTGATTACTCACATTTTAAAATGTAGCTTTAAAAGTGAGTGCTGTTTGTATTAAACAAAAGGTATCATTCGATCGAGATTTTTAATTCTGAACTCTCCATCTGCTGGGCGGCCACATGGCAGCAACCGTGTGTGAGAGCATCTCCCTCCACATTGGCCAGGCCAGACTGGCAGTGCCCACTGAGAGCTCACTGCCTGAAACAGGGCACCCACTCCAATGGCCAGATGCCAAGTGCCAAGATCATTGCTGGGGGGTCAGGGAGATGACTCCTTCAACACCCCCTTCAGCGAGACAGGTGATGGCAAGCATGTGCCCAGGGCAGTGTTTATAGACCTGGAAGCTGCAGTCACTGACAAAGTTCACACTGCTACTTACTGCCAACTCGTCCACCCTGAGCAGTTCATCATGGTCAAGGAAGACGCTGCTGGTAACTATGCCCACAGGCACTACGCCATTGGCAAGGAGATCACTGACCTTATGTTGGACAGAATTTGGAAACTGACTGACCAGGCCACAGGTCTTCAGGGCTTTTTTTGATCCATAGCTTTGATGGGCAAACCATTTCTGGGTTTACTTCCCCACTGATGGAACATCTCTTTCAATTATGGGAAGAAGTCCAAGCTGGAGTTCTCCATCTACTCAGCCCCTGAGGTTTCCACAGCTATAGTTGAGCCCTACAACTTCACCCTCACTACCCACATGGCCCTGGAACCCTCTGGTTGTGCCTTCATGTTCACAAAGAAGCCATCTATAGCAACTGTTGTAGAAACCTCTATATTGAGAGCATAGCTGATACTAACCTGAGTAGGTTGCTAGGTCAAATTGTGTCCTCCATCATCACTGCTGCCCTCAGATTTGTTGGAGCCCTCAATATTGATAAGACCAATTTCCAGACAAACCTGGTATCCTATCGCCACATCTACTTCCATCAGGTCACCTATGCCCTGGCCATCTCTGCTGACAAAGCCTTCCCTGAACAATTTTTGTAGCAGAGATCACCAATGAGTACTTGGAGTTAGTCAACCAGATAGTGAAATGTGCCCCTCACTATGGTACAACATGGCTTTCTGCTGTTGTACCATGACGATGTGGTTCCCAAAGATGTCATTGCCATCTTTGCCACCAAGAAAAAATGTACCATCCGGTTTGTGGACTGGTGTCTCCCTGGCTTCAAAGTTGGCATTAATTACCAGACTCCCACTGTGGTACCTGGTGGACACCTGGCCAAAGCACAGTGAGTGAGCTGTGTGCATGCACGCTGAGCAACACCACAGCTATTGCTTTGGCCTGGGCTCACAGGGACCACAAGTTTGGCCTGATTTGTGCCAAGCATGCCTTTGTCCACTGGGTGAGGGCATGGCGGAAGGAGAGTTTCCTGAGGCCCGTGAGGACATGGCTGCCCTTGAGAAGAAGTATGAGGAGGTTGGTGTGGATTCTGTTGAAGGAGAGGAAACTATAGGTAAAATATCATAGCAGTGATCCTTTTACAGGACAGCCTATTCTGTTTTAAACCTTGAAAAGTTCTGGTCTGATCAGTTTATTTGTATGTAGCAATGTACACTCTCATATACAATTACTGGCCTATGTTTTAATCTTTAAAACACAGTTCTTTGTTATACATCCAGCCTGTTTAGTTTTCTGATGGGTTTGAATAACGTATTCCCTGTCTTAAAAAGAAATAAAAGATTCTTAAATTTTGAGAAATCCCTAAGTTTTAAAATCTTATAAGCCTTTTTGTCTTATCTGAAAAATTACCAGAAAAAAATCTCTAACTACTTTATTTGTTATGAATTCAAAATAAAAAACTATTTGCGAAAGAATTTGTCACTGTGCCTGGAAATTGTTGAGCTTTAATAGAGATTATCATCCTTTGCTCTTAGAGCTGTATTTAATAATTCCTCATTATCATTCTTATACATATTTATAGTTTTTCTAGGTATATCTCAAAAACTTTATTTTGGGAAATTAATTAAAGAATAATTTTATGTTACTTCAGGAATTTATCTTCCAGGATTTCAATGTATATTACTTGGAAGTAGACTTTAAACAGTATCAAAATTTGGCAGAGAGAAAACATTTAAGGAGAAGTTCTGCCCAATATTATACTAAGACACATTGAAAACTCATTTCTAACTGGCTTTTTTACTAATTTTTCTTACTTTGTTTTGTGTACGGACAAGGCAGCCATGGAGGGGATAATTGGGGTTAGGGTAAAGAGTATGGTTCAAATTCTTTAAAAAATGAAGGATATTTATTTATGGTTAATAATCCTTATATGATTCTATGTGTGAATTACTTACTTGTTTTGAATTTAAGAATATACTCATACACATGCATATATACAGATAAGTTAAATATATGCCCGTAGTGCATGGGCTAGCTACAGAACTGGTATCATTTTATATTTTGACTTATATATGGAAATATAAAAGTGTTTACAAAATACTCTAAGAACACTAGATTTAAAGGTGCACTTGAAAGATAAAACAACACTAGAAAAAAAAATTTTTAATAACAGTTTTCCAGAAGCCCCACCAAGATCTTGGTGAAAGTTTCTCGAGATACCCTTACTAAAATAAAACTTTGCATGCTTACAATAGAACAATGTGTTTGCTAAGATTTCTCTATAGCAAGCACAAGGTGTGTTTTTCAAAATGTGTTGAGTGAGTGTACTGTCAGTTAGCAAAATTTATAGAGGCCATGCTCTCCCAAATGGTTCCGTATAGGTAAATGATCATTTAATCCATTGTCCACATCACCTATGTTCACACACAGTTAAACACAGTCTCAGGTGAACCCATTTAAACATGCTGTGGTTTCTTCTGCATATATATTCTACCACTCTGAATACTGACACTGAGTGATAAGAATTCTTATACTTTATTTCTTTATAACATTTTTTTTCCTGTATCAGTGGCTATAAATTAATGCCTCAAGATGGGAAGAAAAAAAAATGATAAGAAGATAGAGTAGTCATAAGACTGGCACTTGAGGTAGATGTGTGGACGAGTACTATAGCAAACTTTTTACATGTTCTCTTCTCCTAATTAATTAAAATGAAAAGTACAGTGAAAATACAAATCTTGATTTATTTTGTAAATGCTTTCTCTTTGTTTTTTAACTATAATAATCAATAAAAACACTTACAAATGGAACAGAAAGAAAACTGAACACCTACAAATCTAACTAGCCTATTTAAATTTTTCCTATGTTACTTTTTATGTTAGGTGTTATATTAATGTGCTTTTAAGCCTTTCTATATCCATTTAATATTATGCCAGGAGCCTTTGTTCATGTAACTGCATTCATCATGGTGTGCATAATACCCCATCGAGGGAATAATAGAGAGAACTGTTTATAGTTGCAGACTTAGTATTTTCTCTTTGTCTTAATATTTATTAATCATTAATCATGGGCCACACATCACACTAAGAGTCTCTATGTTGTAACGGATGTAAGGATCATTTTCAGTTATTCCTCATATTAAATAATGCTATAGTGACAACATTATGCTTGTATTATTTTACATTTTCTCTATTATATTTTGAGATTGAAGTACCCAAAGTAGAATTACCATGTCGAAAATTATAAATGTGTCTTGGCTCTGATTTTATATTGTGCATATATTTTACAGAATGTTTGTACAAAGTTCCACAGACTAAACAAGTTGCACCAAGTTACAGTGCGACTAGCTTCATACAAGAGTGCTTCTTGCAGTGCTTCTCCTTTTAAAATCGAACATTTAGCAAGTTCAAATGCAAAGTTTCATAAATACGTGGACAATTCAGGTCATATTTTCAATTAAGATTCCTAAAACACCACAGGAAAGACACACATTTTACTAAAACTGTCATCGAGTTAAACCTTTTTCGGCCTTTACTTGTTTTTTCAAGAGACTGTGCACTGAGGACTGTTGTAAGAACTCTGCAGAATGCAGGAAAACTAAAGTGAGTAATAAAGGCTGACCTACTAAAAAGGCATCTTTTATGCTAAATGCAGTTAATATTTCACTGTCATCATAGCCACTTTATGATGTAATATTTTTGGACACAGGAATTTGGAATAAAAGATAGTAATATGTCAAATTCCATATAGCTAGTAAATAGAGGCTCTAGAATCCCAGACCAGTAATGAATAATTTCACACCTCTGTTATAGCAATATGTAACTTAAACTGTATGAGGGTAGGTTGTAAATATATAACTTAAAAAAAAATTAAATACATTTGCTTAGTCTTACTGATTTGGCACATAATTTTATCAAATAAATTAACTTTATAAGGAGCATTAAAATGAAAAAAGAACCAAACATATGGGAAAACATATTTGCAAATGATACCTTGGACAAGGATTTGATCTCCAAAATATATAAAGAACTCATACGACTCCACTCCAGGAAGACAAACAACCCAATTAAAAAATCAGCAAAGGACTTGAAAAGAAACTTCTCCAAGGAGGCCATATAGATGGCCCAGAGACCTATGAAAAGATGCTCAGCATCACTAGCCATCAGACAGATGCCAATTAAAACCGCAATGAGATACCACTTCACACCAGGAGAATGGCCATCATACACAAATCAACAAACAACAATATGTTGTTCCATACGTTGGCGAGGTTGGAGAGAAAAAGGAACCTTACTACACTGTTGGTGGGAATGCAGACTGGTGCAGCCACTGTGGAAGAAATATGGAACTTCCTCAAAAAACTAAAAATGGAACTGCCTTTTGACCCAGCAATTCCACTGTTGGGATTATACCCTAAGGATCCTGAAACACCAATTCAAAAGAACCTATGCACCCCAATGTTTATAGCAGCACAATTTACAATAGCCAAGTACTGGAAGCAACCTAAGTGCCCATCAGTAAATGAGTGGATAAAAAAAATTGTGGTACATTTACACAATGGAATTCTATGCAGCAGAAAGAAAGAAGGATGTCCTACCCTTTGCAACAGCATGGATGGAACTGGGAAGCATTATGCTGAGTGAAATAAGCCAGGTAGTGAATGA
>PVKM010007389.1:0-42189 GCA_004027735.1 Carollia perspicillata | reverse complement strand
TGTGGCCATGTTAGATCTGCATTCCAGCAAGGGAACTATTGGCTGAAACCCAAAAGTCCCATTTGGGAAATACAGGGCGGGGCAAAAGTAGGGTTACAGTTTTGAGTATGCAAAACAGTTTATTCCTGTATTATTATTGATTATTGTTTTATTTCCATACAAACAACTATAAACCTACTTTTGCCCTTCCCTGTATACTCTCTGCTTCTCCCTAAAATCTTTTTTTTTTCAATTTTTAAAAATATTTTTTTATTTATTTTTAGAGAGAGGGGAAGGGAAGGAGAAAGAGTGGGAGAGAAACATCAATGTGTGGTTGCCTCTCATGTGTCCCCCACTGGGGACCTGGCCTGCAACCCAGGCATGTGCCCTGACTGGGAATTGAACCAGTGACCCTTTGCTTCACAGGCCCATGCTCAATCCACTGAGCTATACCAGCCAGGGCTCTCCCTAAAATCTTAAGATCCAAATCATATCACTCATTTATGTCACTGCCTGGTCCCTGTGGATATCTGGGTATCATTCCTATACTAGGCCACCCTCTCAGTGTTTATACAGAGTGAAAAGTTCCTGAAGCCTCTCTTAGAAATTCCTTATCAAACTCTTCTCCAAATATTTTCTTTTATAAAAGCACTCTTCCTGTGAGAACTATGAGAAAGATTTAGAAGTATTTATGTCAAGAATGACAAAATGGCAGTAGATGGAACAAGTGCACACAGACCTATTTTGTTTGACCTGCACAGTATTTTTTAAAAATGGGAAATTTCACATTTAAAAAAAAGAGTTCCAGATTTTAATGAATATCAGGAAGATCCAATAACACTAGGCCCTGTTTCCATGTGGCAAGAATAAGCTGGAGACAGTAGCAGACCCTTCGATCAGGGCCTGCATTTTTCCATTGACCACTCCGCCACTCCCCAGTGTCCTTCGACCAGCCTGATTCCCTCATTACCTATTCAGTCCTGCAGGCATCTAAGTTTGTGCCACCTGATTTAACAAAAAGATTCCATCTTAATTAATTAGCACAGTACATTAGGCAAGTTCCCCAGCATCATAAGTGTCATGTGAAATTTTACTTATGTCTCAGCTATTTCACTAATAAATAATAATTTCACATCCCACTCTCCCCTAAACACAATGAAAAAATGACTAGTAGGGAATACAACATGTAAAACAGAATTTCAGATGACTTTTTATTTTCTTCTTAATCTTTTTCTGTACTTTACAGATTTTTTTTCTTTTTAATCATTTTTTATTAATGTTTGTATACAGTTGTCTCTATCTTCCCACCACCGCTTTCCCTGACCCACCCACAATCCTAAGCCCCCTTGGCTTTGTCCATGGGTCCTTTACACTTGTTCATTGACTACTTTACAGATTCTTAAAAAAAAAAAGTATGCACTGACTTCATAATAAGAAAAATAGACAATTTTTTAATGTATCAACAATATTCTTGGTAAATAATCCCTAAAGTAATAAGAAATCATCAGTGCCTAAAAGGTTCAAATTTTGACCAACTGCCAAAACAATTTAAATGTACATAAATGAGAACATAATCAAATGGGCTAAACAGCAGATGAACCATGTCGGTGACAAATTTTAATGTCAAGGAAGCTCATTTGCTGCAACATACTTCCTCAGAACTAGTGTTAAGCTGCCTGGGCAGCAGCTGTTTATTCTAACCCAACATGAGACTGAGTGTATCAATTAAGGCTAGATGAATGTTAGCAGAGCAGCCTTCCTCACCAGATCCTTATTTATGAAAATACTTGGGCAGGCTTCCAGTGTGCAAACACTTCATTCTCTCCCTCAACGCAGGATTCTTCTACAGACTTCCCGACCACTTACACTTGCGCGATGAATGGCCACCAGTTTAATGATATAAAGCAGGTCCTGAACACAGGGAACTTATCTCCACCACCTACTCTCTGCCCGACTCTCTCAATGGAACACAAGATATGGCTCCTTCCATTTCACAGAGAATTTCAGAGTGAAAAAGAATTTGGCGATCTAATCCAAATTCACTTTAGAAATGAGGCTCAGAGACGTTAGTTCTGTAAGAAAGTTGCAGAACTGGAATTGAATCCAAGCCTCATGACCCCACTTCCTGTGTTTTCAGGTGCACTTCCTAACTTGCAAGCAAATCATTGTTAAATGACAGACGCTCCTACAGTCACAGACAGTATACCAAACCTACTTAAAGTGATTTCCATTTTGGTTTCAAACATATATAAGTAAACGCTGCATTAAAAAAACATACAGTTCCCCCAATTCACATCCTGTAGTTCTGCTTTAGGGACGGAAACTCAAGCAATAATTATGGAAAAAATAAATGGGCTGTTTTTTACTTAATTTCTTTTACCTTTTCCAATTTTTTTAGTTATTGACAAGATTTGTTAAAAGGAAACTCAGCATTAGTTCCACTAGTTTCATAATTAAACAGCTATTGCATAACCATCAATAGTGGCGGAGAGGAAAAGTTCACTGCACGATCTGAATGTAATCTGTAGTAGATGCTTCAGGGAGAGAATAAATTTCTCAAGTGTAGGGTCTGAACTGTTTTCCCCCCCTCCTAGCCATGACACAGTGACTGGCACATAACAAGTGCTCAGAAAATAAGTGCCAGCTGAAATACGTAAATTGATAAAGAAAGATAATAAAATAGGTTAATATTTCATTCTACCATTTTCTTGTCTTCCCACATATACTCCTTAAGTACTCTAGTCTAATTCCTTCTATTCCTACACAATTAACTCTGAAAGACCTTCATTCTTTTATTTTCAATCTTTCTTTGTACAACTATGCACTAATCCTCTATGACTCTATTAAGGTGAATAGCTGGGCTCCCACAGGCTATTAAAAAAAAATAATGGGGAAAAAAAAGAGAGCTAAATATTGCTAAAGAAAATTAGGTTGACTTTACCACCTGTCCTATCTGTCTCATTTATGATATAAGGAAATAATAATGCATGTGAATGTGCTTGATACACCATCAAAGTGTTATCAAATATAGAATGTCTCGGTGCCATAAATGTTTAATCCCTTGAAGCATCCCAAAGGCTCCACCAACATAAGAACACTATCCACTTCTTCTTCACTGTCCTCCAACCAAATCTGCTTTTCTCCAAATTCTATCATTTCACAGAATTTAAATATAGTTTGTTTTCTGTTTTTCCCCTTTAATGGCTAAAATTGCAAACGCACTTTTTCTTAACAGTTCTAGTTCACAAATGTGCAGAATTTCACATTGTAGCTTTTGGCTGGGTATGTAATCACCATTTGTAACATTGTCCCTACAGAAAAAAAAAAAAACAAACTCTGAACCAATTTGTAAATGAATTTTTGAAAAGCAACCCATTTTTATCTTAGGGTAACTGGGACCTAGACCCTGTCCTGGAAGATAACTTGATATTGGAAAAAGAATTGAGGCTTTGGAATGAATCTCATCTTGCTCTGCTATTACGAACCGTGTCTTTGGGCAAGTCATTTAATCTCTTTGAGCCTCGGTCGCCTTACCAGTAAAATGGGAAAAGTAAAATTTGTAATACACATGTAAATCACCTAAAACTGGGCCTGGAAGGTAGCAGGTGCTAAATAAGTCCCTTTTTTCTTTCCCTCTGCTGTTACAATGCATGTAGACATTTGTCACTTCCATTTTCTCAATTAAAAATGTGGTTTGGTGGGGCTTTGGTTTTTTCTAGTACATGAAATAAGTCTTATTAAATCCTCATAACAATCCTAGGAGGTAGGTAACAGTGGCACAGAGAGGTTATTTGATTTGCCTAAAATCACTCAGATTGTGGCATTGTCTTCAGCACACTGATGCTTTAATCCTAAACCATTTTACTTGTGTGTGTTTGTGTGTTTTAATGAGGGAGAGGGATTCAATGATGTCTAAATGTTTGTTCTATAATATTGCATGATTCTATAATTCAGTGGCACTACCAACTGGCAAGAAGGACAAGAAAACCTTCAAGCTCACGATAGGCAAATATACACCAGCATCTTACAGTCTAACCAACCGAGGGCCAATTGTTCTGGTTTTCCTTCCCAGAAGCTGGAAGATTTTCATAGCCAATATGGGTTAGGCTGGCTAGGGCTTCAGCTCCTTCAGTTCCTTAACTGTTACCTGTTTAGGGATGACCAACTGAGTCACTCTGGCCAAAACTGGCAAATAGCTTTTAAAACCAAACCAGGACTGGTCAACGATGTAGCTTATTTTAAAACTTGAAATAGTAACCCAATGGCAAAAGTCTCTTAAATGCTCTCACTAATATTAACAGCATCCTGCTTACAGGAGGTTATTCAGCATAGTTATTGAATTAGGCTCCAAGCTGTAAACAGACACTGACCCATTAAATTAGGCCCATTAGCAAACTCACAAAATCATTCCTTTTCTTAGCTCAAGCTGCGGACACATTTCTTACATACATCCAGAACTGGCAAGTCAATGTTTTGTAATATTAATATGCCAGTAAAGCCTGTCAATTAAAACGCTCATAGTGGGGGAAAAATACTCTATGGCACCTATACTAAATAAGTCCTTAAAGTTTTACCTTCGGGCTTTCCTCCTTAATGTTTTTACCTTTTCTTTTCAATTACTACAAAAGTAATTCAGTGTGACCACGTATGAGCTGAGTACAAGCCCAATTCTAAGCTTGCTGAAAAATGAACTAGGAGAACAGCTGCAGCGTATCCAGACCAAACTGCACAGACTGGTCGAGATGCACAGACGGAAACAATAAAAAAAGCTACCAGCTATCCCCAACAATACGAGTGGTGTCTGTGCCCTCTGCAGATTGTATTTCATCACTGCTTTCCGTGTAATATTAATAGATTAGACACAACTTGGTATAATCAGGAGAAAGACTTCCACAGAAATATGTTCATTTCCTTCTGTTTCACTTGCTTACTAACGTGAAATATCAATACTGCAGGAAAGATGTTGATCAGTTGCCACAGGCAACTAAACCCATTAACAAATTCTGGCTCTACCGTCTTAGATAACTCACTCGCAGTTGAGCAAAATGAAGACACAGAATTAGTCAGAATTGAAAGAATACACTAGGAATGAGAATCAATTCATCTATCTAGTTTTTTTGTTTGTTTGTCTGTTCTGTTTTAAGGAAAGTATTAAAGATAATGCTGGTAAGGCACCTCAACACTATAACTACAATCCTCTTACCTCCAGTCCTTACTAAATATCAAGTTCAATCCTAATGGTTCATTATAGAACACCACAAGTCTACGGTTCATAAATGGAAATAGTCCCAAATTTAGGGTTTATATGGAAGATATAACAACAAAGAATCCCTGGAGACTGAGAGAGAATGTAGAAGGTTTTCATTGTTGAATTTTACTTTAAAGTATAAATCCCTACCTAAGCAGGCAAGTTTCTAGAATCCTAGTAATTAATAAATATACTAAAGGCTTAAATAATCATTACACAATTGGGTAATCTTCCTTAGGACAAATCCAAGTTCTCTCCTCGGAGGTACACACTTCATTCATCACTAGGTGTATATGATACAGGTAAACTCCCTATGAATTCTGCTGTATAGTTGATCACACAAAAAAATATTACTCGGCAATGTTGCATTTTCTTTAGAACTTGGAAGTATTAATTTTTTAAAGATTTTATTTAGTTATTTTTAGACAGTGAGGAAACGAGGAAGAAAGAGAGGGAGAGAATCATTAGTGTGTGACTGCCTCTCCTGCACCTCCCACCAGGGACCTCGCATGTGCCGTGACTGGGAATCAAACCAATGACCCTGTGATTTGCAGGCCAGCACTCAATCCACTGAGCCACTCCAGCCAGGGCTCTGCCTTTTTTTAATAGAAGTAAACTAGAGATTTTGAAGGCATTTTCTATACCCTGACATCTTTAGATTAACTCATTTTTTAAATTATGTCCTGAGACTTCTGTGTGGAAGGCAATGTGCAGCTGACACTTCTTCAGGTGACACAAAGACGCAGTTAGGAAGCTTATGACCTGGAATAGCATCAGGACTACATACATGACTAATGAGTGCCAACAGGGAGGTATAACTTAGCACTACTGAGTTTCAGTGGACAGAGCTCAACCAGTTGTTGAGCTAAGTGCAGTCATCATTATTACAGCTGAGCCTTAAAGCATGGATAAAACTTCCGGTGGGAAGAGGCATCTTCGAAACAAGGAATTGCAGTATATGCATAGAAGAAGACAGACTGGAATTTGTAAAACACCAAGCAGTCTCGCTGGCTACTACAGGCTTCCTGGGAGGGGCCCTCTGGTGGGATAGGACCAACAATGGATTTTCATTTTGGCTTTCCATTGCCAAAGGTAGAGAACATCTGAGAATACATTTTCTCATTTTTAAAATAAGACAGTTGGATCAGAATAGCTCTGAGGTCTACTTCCAAATTTATAAATTTATGATTGTAGGTCCAGGGTTGGAAACACTTTCTATAAAGGGGAAAGTAGTAAATATTTTAGGCTTTGTTGGCCATATAATCTCTGTCACAACTTCTCACACTACTGTAGTGTGCAAGTAGTATAGAAAATATGTAAATAAAGCCCTGGTTGGCATGGCTGTGGATCGAGTGCTGGCCTGTGAACTGAAAAGTTGCTGGTTTGATTCCTGGTCAGGACACATGCCTGGGTTGTGGATCAGGTCCCCAAATTGGGGTGTGTGAGAGGCAACCAATCAATGTTTCTCTCATTTGTCGATGTTTCTCTCCCCCTCCCTTCCCCTCTCTGAAAATAAATAAATAAAATCTTTAAAAAAAGAAAATATGTAACTGAAAAGGAATGGCTGTGTCTCAATAAAGCTTCATGTATATTGAAACTTTAATTTTATACCATTTCATGTGTCACAAAATATTATTCTTCTTTTAATTTTTTTCAAACATTTGAAAATGTAGCTCTGGATGGTGTAGCTCAGTGGATTGAGCGCAGGCTATGAACCAAAGGGTTGCCAATTTGATTCCCAGTCAGGGCACATGCCTGGGTTGTCAGCCGGGTCCCCAGTAGGAGGCGCAAGAGAGGCAAACACACATTGATGTTTCTCTCCCTCTTTCTCCTTCCTTTCCCCTCTCTCTAAAAAGAAATAAAAATAAAATCTTTTTTAAAAAATGTAAACACTATTCTTAGCTCCTGGGCAGTACAAAATTTGGCTTACCAGCCGTACTCTGCTGACTTCTCTTCTCCATGGAAAAATAAGAACAGAAAGGGGATAGAATTTGCTAGCCTTCAAGAGCTAGAATAAGATAGGCTGCGGCCATAGCACTGTGAACACGCCCAATCTCGTCTTATCTCAGAAGACAGACAGCAATGTGGTACTATAATTATGTGTATGATAAATACTGCTACAATAGCATTCATATTACAATACATAAATGTATGAAAGTAACATGTCATATACCTTAAATTTATACATTACATGTCAGATATATTCCATTTTTTTAAAGAGCTAGAATAAGGAATCTAGATTAATTTAGAAGACAATAGAAGGAGGTACAGGTTTCTGAGCAAAAAGAAAAAAATGCTGAGATCAAAACTGTACTTAGAAGACTTACTTGGCTGTAATGGATGAGAGTGAGAGATTAGTTGTTAATTATCTATTGTTAAGGTATTATATTAAAGCCTAAACTAGACTGGTAGCTTTGAAGTAGGGAAAGAAAAAAGAAAAGGAAGGAAAAATCAACAGAGCACTACTTATAAAAACAAAAAGGTTTATTTATCTGGCAAACGTAATTTTTAAAAAGCCTATTTCCAGACAAAAAGCAGGGGAAAGGTGATTCTGCACTCCCATTCCTCAGAGCCGCGACAGCCTGCAACTGCAGTAGACCAATGGAGGGATTTGCCTTTTCATGGAAGCTTTAGACCCAGGTTGGAGCTTCCAGTTCAAAGAGTTTTCTGGTATATATCAGGTAAATGGTAGCATTTATTGTTTTGGTTTTAGAGATGAAATAAATATAACAGTTTTAGAGATGTTTATTTCTGGCTCCTTTTACTCCAGAGAGTTGTCAGTGGCCTTTTCAAATTAGGAAAGAGTATTCATTGGTGTACATAGATATATCATTGCCCTCGGTATTTTAAAATAACTCTGCTGACTGTGACTCAGAATTTATATCTATCTTCTCTTACTCTAACGGAGGAAAGAACTGCAGTGCTACAAATACAACTGATTCGACATTACTGTATCCACCAAGTGCTAGTAACTCCACTCTATGGGGGCAGGGCATGCTTTCTAGAACTCAAATTTAGAAGCTGGGGAGGGTGAGAGGGAGGAGGGGAACAAAGAGACATGCATATAAGTAGCTCTAATCCATGATAATATCTGGTAAGAAATATACTCAAACCTTATGGGAACTCAGCACACTCAGGAGAGATTAGTATCAACTGAGCAGCCAGGAAAGAGCTTCACGGAGAAAGTGACATCAACACTGGTCCCATGTTAACAAGACAGGAAGGGTAACTACAGGCTATGGGAACAGTGCAAACAATAACAACAAAAAGTTGTGGGGAAATAGGGGGCTTATCTTTTTTACTTCATGAGAAAGAGAGTGAAAAAGTCCACCATTTTCTACTTAGAGTTCCACAGGGAGAGAAAAAAATGAAGGATGAGGCAAAAATTCAAAGAGTTAACGGCTAAGAATTTTTCCAGGATTGAAAAAAGAAATAAGCTCCTAAAACCAGGGAGCCCAAAAAAATCTCAAGACAGTTAGTTGAACAAGGTCTTAAGAACCCCAGAGAGAAAAGTCATAATCTACAGCAAACGGCAATTAGACTGATGGCTCATTTGAATGCAGAAACACAAACAACACTTTCTTCAAAGTGCTGGAAAAAAATTACTATCGGCCTAGATTTATATCCAATAAAATGATCTTTCAAAAACGAAGACAAAATGAAGATATTTTTAGGTAAACAAAAACTTAAGAGTGCATACCACCCGAAGGGCCCACTAAAGATACTAGTGAAGAACAAACTCCAGGAAGAAAGGAAATGTACCAAGAAGGAAGATCTGTTCACCATTTCTCTTACACTTCAAAGAAAAAACAATTAAAACGGAAGTGAAATCTTAGACAATCAGACATAAGGAGACAATGGAATTAAAAGTATTTTACAATCTTTGTATTACTGAGGACAGTAAAGATGCTAATTGATGTTAAGACTTTGAAGGTAGATATGCATGTTAAAAATGTCCAGAAGACCACTGAAAGACTAGACCTTCCAAACCAGTTACAGTCACGTGACTGGCACATTCAACTCGATTACTCCTATGTTGACAGCACAAATGAAAGAGATTCTAGCTCTCTTTTCAGGCAAGAGACACTAAGCTCATCCAGTGTCTGGCATAGTATGTAGCCATCAAATATTTGTTAAATTAATTTGGCTGTTCCAGAATAAGATGAATTCTATTTCACAAATACATCATACTTCTCAACTCTACCTGAAAGGCTGATTTCATCTTATTATTATTAGTGAGTGGCATAACTACCCCCTTCTGCTATTTTTCTTTTTTAGGAAATAGAACAACGAGAGCTTAGAAAAAAAATCCCAATCCTAAGCCCCAATGCTTGCTTCTAAATTGAAAAAAAAAAAAAAGATATACTTTTCTCTCACTTTTGCACAAAAAGAGTTAGTAACCAAAAATTGTGTATTTTATTCTAATCATGGGAAACTGGCAATCAAAGGCTCAGGCACCCAAACTGTGAGTGATATTTTCCCCGCAGTTGGTAAAACTGTATATTCCACAACATATGGAATCCTACTGAAAGCTTTCACTGGCATTTTGCCTTGTTGAATAAAAGTTAGAAGTTATGCTTAGACATTTAAAAAAATCAACACTGCCTTTTCATTAGACTAACATTTAAAATATGGCTTCAAAATCATGGGAAATATATTATTATGTCTAACACTCATTGAGCTCTTAACTATGTGTCGGACATAGTTCTAAACATTTTAATGATCTCATTAATCCTCACAATAATAAACTATGAGTCTGGTACTACGATTCGTTTTGTTTTACAGAGGAGGACCATAAGAAATGGAGATGAAATAATTTCCTCAATGTTCATACCTTGCAGATGTCAAGCAATAGTGGGATTTGAACACAAGGAATTTAGTTCTAGACCCTTTATTCTTAATCACCATACTCCACTGCCTCCCAAGTCTTGTCATGTTTGTACGCTAATTTACCTTGTATCTATATCTGAAGTTGGGCTTCATTACTCAGTAACTCATTCTAGATGCATTTTGCCAAAACTGGCTATTCTGTTTATTTGCAAAGGAACAAAACTAATAGAGAATTCCAAATGCATGTTACGTTTTTATTTATACTTACACACTCCGCATAATCCTGTATTGGACAGGATTATCCCCATCTGCACCCTAGGACTCTGCCTAGAATTTATTCATTCAGGAAACATGAATTGAATGGTTCTACTATAGGCAACGCCCTGTGGTAAGCAATGATTTATAGCTACTCTCCTAACTGGCAGTTAAATTTCACCCAGATTCACCCACAGGATGATATATATTTTTCCAAAAAAGTGTAAAACAGTTTTTGGCAGAGAAGCAGCAAAAGGTCCTCCCATTTGTTCATTCAACAAATACTCTGCAGGGCTCCACTGTGTGCCAAGCACTAGGACGGGTGCTAAAAATTCAGGGGCAGGCACGGCAGAGCCAGTATCTGTCCCTAGGGCTTTGTGGAAGGAAAGATGTCAAGCAATAATCACACAAGTAATTACTAACTGTGATCAGCACAATAAAAAACATTATATAAATCATAGGACAGAGGGACCTCTCTTAGTTTTGGATGCAGAGTCACAGAGGGGTCTCTAGAAAACTGACATTTAATATGGAAGTAGAGGATTAGTAGAAATTACCCCAAAAAATAAGTACAGAAAAATGGTTCAGGCAGAGGGGAACGGCATATGCACAGGCTCACGAGAAGCTCTGTGCTTCGAAGGAAAGGAAAACCTGGAGTGCCCGGAGGGCCACTACAAGAGGGTGGCTGAGGCCAACCCTCAAAGGTCTTCTCCTATGGAGGGAGCCCACCACCTGCTCACTCTGCTGCTGACCCACTTGCATTTCCTCCATGACTCCAGGGAATAAAAACTCTACTTACAGCACTAGCACACAACCCTTTAACACGAATAATTTAAAGTCTGCAACAATTTCATTGGTGGAGAAAATATAGATAACATAAGTTGTTACAAGATTATGAATGTCACCTGTATTTTAACAACTTGAGGCCAGAGACCGTATCTCATATATCCTACTGTCAATCTACGATGTGCATAGCTAGAGTCTGATAACTAGAGCTGCTATTTGAGGACAAGAGACATAGGATAATAATTTGAGTTACTTGCCTAGATATTTTCCTATTCAATATTTATTAACCTAGTCATATATCCTTATCTATTTTAATTACAGGAATAAAAACATGTTGTCCACTTTACAAATAAAACATAAGCCAATTCTCCAGGGATGGCAGTGGGGACAGAGAGAAGGCTGGAAACACAAGGGAGCTAGATAATAGAGGTCCCTCTCTCCTCCTAGATGTCCAATTTCTCTTTCTTCACGGAAAGCTTACTTGTGGGCATAAGTTAAGTTCATTTCAAAAGAAGATATGACTTGGATTGTGGCCAGCTAAAACGATTTTCAGCCACTTTCCCCTTAAAACTCATTTAACTGGAAGTCTTATCACTGGGAAATTCTCCAAGGACCAGAGACTCTACGTTTTGCAACTTAACAGTATTTGTAAAACATTTTAGTACTAAGATTCACTGTCATCCTCAGTACACATAACACACATCCTACCCTCATACCAATCCAATGACTTCTGACAGAAGTAACAAAGAACTTTTTGGAATCTAAAAGTCCAACTATGTAACCAACATGATGTCATTTATGAATCTTTGTTTCTTTTTGTGATTACCTAGGCATTGTATACAGCAACATTTGAGGGCAGGAAAAATACTCACCATGCCTTCCAAGGAAGGCAAGTTTAGTGAGCTGTCCTCATCATCATGAAATAGCCTAGAATGACTCTGCTAGGAAAGCAAGTACCAAAACGCAACACACCTATGGAAGGAATACCATGAGCACCAGAAATATCAAGAAGAATATAGCCCAGTCCTCACCCTCCAGAAACCAAGTCTTACAGGGAGACACCCTCCGGGAGTAGGGAGAGAGGAGGAAAGAAGAAACACAACCAGATCAATTTCCCCCAAACTCAGGACCCAGTATACAAAAGAAAATGTACAAAGCCTTTTACCAAGGAATTGGAAAGAAGGCAATTAATCCCCAACTTCTAAGTCTAATTATGCAAGTTTCCTTTTATCTACTACTTTATCATCCTCTATCCCTTCATATGCACATAATGCACATAGTAAAATAGATTTAATTATCTTAAAGACCCCATATCTTTAATGAGTATGTTGAGATTAGAAGTTCTTTCAGGACCAGCCCATTGTTTTAAAGTCATTTCATCCCACAGCACTTAACTGAAACAGCAGTTAGCTAAGCAGAACATGGCTCCCTAAACAGCACACGACAGAGAAAGTCTCGGGATGTTGTAACGGACTGAGTTTTCTCGCTTTTCTTTGCAATTACTGAGTGGGGAAGTGAGCTAAAGGGTTTTGAGGTATATGTTTAATGGTGAAAGAGGATAAAAGCCAGTGCATCTGTATATAGTTAAGGTTGCTTTTATACCCAAGGAAACACAAGTTGGTTTGGAGAGAAAGGACAAAGAATAAAACACAAATCAAGGTCAAACAGACTGGGAAACATTGAGACTGAGACTTAGGATAAATTTTCTAATTTCAACAATGAAATATAATACTTTTGTAATAGGTAAAATTTTGTTCTTTTTGGAAGATGGTATGAAGACTCAGCATGACCAAAAGAGATTATTAATAGTAGTGTACTGTTCAATAAATACTGTACATTTGGAGGTGTCTTTGAGCTCACTGAGCAGACACCATGAACAAAGCTCACCCTCCCAAGTTAAAATATTTGTGGACAAGAAGTTATCCTTGAAATAATGGAGGCAGACATATCCAAGGAATATTGTGGAGATTTGATCTCTTTATAACTCGTGATAGATGATAAATGTATGGGCATGGCAACTAGTGGGCAACAGAACAATGTTAAATGGTGGTAATACAAGCAAACAACAGCACGTTCGAAGCCTCGGAAGGACTGATGACGAATGGCTGTGTTCACCAGAAATCTGCTGCTCCCCCGTGTCCCCTTCTCCGCATCACCTGTTCTACTACAGTATAAAAAGCAGGCCGTGTACATTTTCATGGTAAACTTTTTTGTTACCTTTCTGTAATAGTCAAAAAATAAAATATATTATTTTAGTGTCATATGAAAGATAAAACACTTTAAGTATAATGATAAAAATACAAATGAACAACAATTCCCTACTTACATATTACTCTCAGCTTCCTTCCCTAATAAACCTATTTGTAAACTGTTAAGAAGAAATAGATAAGACAGCCTTCCTCTCCAAAACCATCCCCAATGAAACTAAGCAAGGACTAAAATGGCTGATAAAACAAGGAAGCAGCCATCTAGACTCAAAACTTATGTTATCTGTGTGGCCCAATACACCCCAACACTTACTGCAAGAATTCTACAAATTTAGTGCACAAGGAAAACGAAAGCCTCCAACGGGAGGTCCTTTCACCAACACATGAACTCTTCTCTGGGTGTTTCAGAGTCTTATCACAGATTTGAACTTTACTCCTTAAAGTTCACTCTGAAGTATTTATAATATATAGTACTGAAGGCTTTAAAAAGCCTTAAATTTGTGTTTTCTTCTTACAGTCCTATACATACATACATACATACATACATACATACATACAGTTTAAGGGCAGACTACCTGAAAGTAACATGAACTGGGAGAATGACCCTTCCTCATCAAGAATCCTGAGCACAGAGCATTATTCTAGAGAGAACCTTTGCTAATCTCTGACATTTGTTCATTAAGGACACAGATTCTTTTGATACAGATCTAATGCTGGTTTACAATGTAAAAATACACCCCACTGTTGTGAACATAAGGTTCAGTGAAAAGGCTAGGCCCAGGGTCAGCCAGAAAGCAGGAGAGCAGCGGATCAACTTCATGACATACTTGCTTCCTGCCATGGGGTTCAAGGAAATAAAGATCTTTTAATGAGGAATTCATGGCTCCCAGTGTGATTCTACACTGTAATCAGCAGGGCTCCAAATGAATATATCAGCACTTGGTCTGAATTGTCAGATTTTAAAAAGAGACTCCCAATTTTAAAAGAATGCAAAATTCCAATGCTGCTTTCCGATAGGAGGCAACATATTCTTGTGTTATGAATTCAGTAAGTGGCCTGCATAGTTGAAATGACTCTGAAACAGAGAGCCACAACCCAAAATAGCCCGGACACTTTTGTTATCTCAAACAATGGGCCTTTAGCCATTCGTTCCTTCCCCTTAGAATATATTCTACTGGTTTCAGACAAAGCTCGTTAGGAATTTCACAAGACTGCTCAAGTTCAGCTACACCAGGTGTTTGAAAGCTAAGGATAGGAAATATCTGCTGCACAAAAACTCTTATTACAAGACTTTGTACCTAAAAAGTGAATGCTATACATGTGTTCATTCAGGGGAAAAAAGTTATGTTGCATGCCTATGACCAGCCTGACACTAGACATAAAGGGATGAATACAAGATACAGTCCTGCCACGGAGGAACCTGCAATCTAGTGGAGAAGACCAACACTGACCAAGTACGATGAGCATCACAAGGAGTACATACGTGCTTTGCGGGACTGTAGACTGCGGATGAGAAATTCCCACCCTACCCCCTTCCTCAGCATACAGTAAAAGACCAGACGGGTATCAGAAGGCTTAGAAAATAATGATCCTCTCCGCTGTGAAATATAGAAAACACAAGCATTTTATATGTACATAAATGACCAGTAACTTTAAAAGTATATAAAATGACTACTTTTTAAACAAATATAAAAGACCTATTACAATCTAAATAAGTCCCAACCCAATAAGAGTATTTGCCTTAATGCTCCCCTTACTCCTAGACTGTAACAGAAGGAGCCAACTTATATGTGGTTGATACTTAGGACTTTTGCTTCTTTATTTTGTCTGCTTAGTGTTTCACCAGTGTTATTTATAAAACAGCTTTAGAAAAGCCCAACTTTCCACTGTGTAGATATATAAATAAATACTTAGGTTGGAGCTCCATTAGAATTATAAACATAGCTGTAGAAACACAAAAATCTCCAAAACTCTTCTATCAATCACTCAAGTAAATGCTAAATGTCTTTGGAACACAGTTCACATCTGTCCCATTCTTCTTATATCTCTTTTGATGTTGAGAGAAAATTTTTCAAATAAAACTTTGATTCCCCAAATATGCAAACCTACCTTAAACGCTATTTAAATGTTTTTTAAATATCCTACAAACCTACTTTAAATACTGTTTTATTTAGTTCTAGTAGACTTCAAGCTAAGCAGCCATATATGCTATAAAAAGCCTTTATCTGATTTGCAGACTTAAATACTTGAGTGCTGATCTGTATCTACTTGTTTTTTAATTAAAAAGAAAGAAACGCTATGAAATTGAATGTCACTGAAATCAGAACCCTACCTCCACGTCATTCTTTTCATATAGGCCCTTCACACAGGCCGTGCCAAAGCCAGGCTTTAAACAGAGAATCTTGCCAGGGCTAAGACACATGGAAACTCTATGACTAACAGCACTCTTGTTGCTTCTGATTCTAGGTGGAAAAGTTCCACTGATATTTAGCAACTTTGTTCTAAGTGGATGTAGAATGGTGACGTGAAAAAAGCACAGGATCCACAGGCAGAGAAACAGTTTGAGTCCAGGCTCCACAACCAAATAGCTGTGCCACTGTGGGCAGGTTACTTAATTTCTCTGATCTACAGTATCTTCTTCGTCTGTAAAATCAGGACTATAGCAATACCTAGCTTAAAGAATTGCTGTGAAATTATGTATATACATGAAAGTATTTAATGAACTATAAAGGATTATATAAATGTTATTACTTTATTAAATTTGTCTTAAATAGGAATTGTATGTTTATTTTTTAAATTGGAAAATACAGGAAAGTATTAAGAAGAAAAAAACCACCCCACAGGCTTATCACCCAAATATTGTTACTATTTATTTTTTAAAAGATTTTATTTCTTTATTTTTAGAGGGGAAGGGAAGGAGAGAGGGAGAGAAATATCAATGTGTGGTTGCCTCTCACATGGCCCCCACTGGGAACTGGCCTGCAACCCAGGCATGTGCCCTGACTGGGAATCAAACCACGACCCTTTGGCTCGAAGGCCCGCGCTCAATCCACTGAGCTACGCCAGCCAGGGCTTGTTACTATTTATTTTAACTGGAATAACTGTAACATCAACCCAAAGAAATTAAAGCAAAATGACCAAATTCATTGTTGACTTTCCCATCGGTTTAAAGTAAAGACAATGCTACATTTGTCCCAGAGCTGGTCCCAACAGTGTGATATATGGGTGAGGCTCATAAAAGTCAAGGCCACAAAAACTCCCAAAATAAATATTTCATGAACCCAAAGAGGTAGTTACCACACATGCCCTCAGATACAATGGAGAAGGCAAAGTGTCTAAAGTCCCATTAATAAAACTGGCATGATTGTATAGTCACAAAGACTGACAGATTTCTATGGGCCACTAATGGGGGGGGGGGAAGAAAAATTTATATATCATGCTACAAAGACAGGCAGTCTAAGACTTCTGACTTTTCCCCAGCTGCTCACTGAATCCCATTCTAGGAACTGCTCTCCTCTGGCTTTTCTTTCCCACCATTCCCCCAGACCCCCTCACTGTTTTATTATGCATTAGAATCACTCTCAGTGTTTAAAATGTACTTATTCCATACAATGGAATATTATTCAGCAACAAAAAGAAATGAAGTTCTGATACATACTATACCACGAATGAACCTTGAAAACATGCTAAGAGAAAGAACTGAGAAACAAAAGGGCACATATTTTATAATTCCATTTGTATGAAATGTCCAGAATAGGCAAATCAGGAGACAGAAAGTGACTGGTGGCCGTCCAGAGGTGGAGACAGGAGAGAATGAGTGGCTGCTAATGGGTATGAGGTTTCTTTCTGAGGGGACAAAAACATCCAAAAATTAGATTGTACTGATGTTGCACAATTCTGAAAATATACTAAAAAACACTAAATTGTACACTTTAAATAGGTGAATTATATGTTACGTGAATTACATCTCAACAAAACTGTTTTTAAAAAAGGATCTTGTTCAGGATCCTGAGTTGAAAAAGGAACATGTAAACAAATATTTCCATCCCACCACTTCCTGAGTCTGGAGTAAAAGTAATGACTCAGTTGTGATAAGACATATATATAAAGTGACCAGACTACTTGGTTTAACAAATATACATGAAATTACAAATCCAAATGAATCTTGCCCCGCAAAAAGTATTTACCTTAATGATGCCCTAAGTCAAAATGTGGTCCTCAGAGTCTCAATAATTCTGTTCCTTTGTCTGGATAGTTCTTTCAACTTGCAACACTTTTAATACCACGTCTTTAAATGTTCCAATCCCACCTGACTCTAAGGCCAGTTCAGATGTTACATCTTCCATGATGCTTTCCGCATGCTTTCATGAAAAGTAATCTCACATTCCTCTGAATTTTCATAGTCCTTCACTTCCTCAGGACTGCTTTGGAGTTTCAATGTAGTATTACTATATAGTTATTCTGCCCAGTATTACCAACTTACTGCTTTGACATTAACAACAAGTTTCAATAAATACCTGTTTGATAAGTGGATGCTGATTGCTTAACAATTGAGAATTTCACCTTCACCTGGTAAATATTAATTTTGGAAATATCCAAAAGTCATTTAGACTCAAGAATGGTCCATGAAGTAGTAGGGCTAAGGAACGCCCACTTTGGATAAAATTTTCTTGACCAAAATAAAATTAGACTGATTTTATATATGTGTGTGTGTGAGTGTGTGTATATGTATCTCAAATCATATATATATGTGTGTATATATATATATATATAATCTGTAAGGAATTACATATATATATATAATCTGTAAGGAATACCCAAACAGAAGCACTAAAATAAGAACATAACCTCCCAAGGTAACTGAAACATGAATTATATAAACTCTAGAATATTTATTTAAAAATCAGTTTTATTATTTTATAGTGACACATTTTTTCCTGAGAGTTCTATTATCAAGTTTTACAAATTCTTCTTCTACTATGTTTCTAATACATATTACTTCTAATTCCTTCTCCATTTTCCCCACCAAACACGAAGTCCAGGCCCTCATTTTCTTAATGATCAACTAGTTTTAAAAGTCTCCTAATTTATCTCCCTTCCCCACAGCTGCTTCTTCCCTTCAACAATATTTATGAGCCATCTTGTGTGCCAATGTTAAGGGTAAGAACTGAGGAGCACATAAAGAAATATCAAACGAAGCCTGTTCTCCAGAAACAATCTACTTGGGAACTTGACACATGTACACAATTCACCATGACACTACTCGGCACACACCATTCTCATCCGCTCTCTCCCACTCTTTGTTCATCTTCCTGGATAAGGTCTTCTGTTACAGCCCACATGTGGGTCATGCACTGACCCACCTCCAGTTTCTCCCCAACTTGCCTTCTGAGCTAATCAAGACAATCTACTTGCTGTAACCTGGAAGTGACTTACTCACAAGTACCATCTGTTCATGACTATTTGTCACCACAATTTTCCCCACTTTCTAATTCATATCTACCACCAATGTTAAGTCCCTTCTTTTGTATGAATTAAGAAGTTTGTAACTATATGTAATTTTTTTTCAGCTTATACCTGACCGGTCTTATTCCTTTTGTATTTGTCTCACGGTATCTACTATAGTGTTTCCTAACTAAGGGTGTATATTGTACCACCTCTGGAGCTTCTTAAAAATACCAACGTCCTTACCCAACCCCCTGGAAAGCTCCTCAGTAAGCCTGGGGTGGGAGCTAGACATCTTTATTTCTAAAGAGCCCCTCTGGTGATTCTGCAGCACGTCCCTACCTGAGAACCACTGACTTATTACAATGCTCCCTATACGGCAGGCATTTGATTCTTATTAATTCATGCATTGAAGCTCATAAATAACTTCTCTCTAAATAGCCTAACCAGATATCAACCCCTAGACTACACACCAGCTCTATTCCAAGTGCAACATATGGTTTTAAGATTTCATTTCCTGAAATACTCCTTGGAGGGACACTATTACCTTGTCTCTTTACATTGTTGCCTATTTGTTGAAAAATGGAGACCTGGAGTGTAGCCATCTTAGACAACACTACATAAGAATGTACTCTGGAGCCTTAGATTAAATTAGTTATAAAAAGAGCAAGAACAATGTAGAGCTAACTAGATATTTTGAATGAACTCGCTATTCTTACTAAATAGATTCTTACTAAATCTATACGGAAGGCAGATGAGAAATTTGATCAGTAGTATTTCCCAGTCTTCCTACTTAGCAGTGTCCTGAACTACCTGAAACAGTTGAGGAGCCCCTGAAAACTGAGGAAGACGTCCTCAGCTGCTGAAGTGCTCTGGTGCAGTAAAGTGCTCTAATCAGATAAGTAACCTAAGCCCCACCCAGACTCACAGTTGCCTCCCAACTACCCTGACACACACTATTTACAGAGCTCGGTGGGGGAGCAGCATGAACTTTTCCCAAAGCCGGTCAAGTTGTTCCTCACAGGCAGCAGCGGTCTGAGTCACCCACCCAGGGTGGAAAAGAAAAGTGTGCTATGCCAGAGGAGTGTTGGGAGACGTTGCAGCACCTCTCTTCCTATTTCAGAAGTGGGCTCTTCCTCCTCCAAGAATCACCTGTTACTAATCACAGCTGTGGTCTACTGGCGTCTGCAGAACCACTCGGCCACCCAGGAAAGTTGTGGACTCGGGAGGAGACTCCCGGAGTTTCTCCCTGGCAGGGGCGGCGGGTCCCAGATTCCACAGGCCTCTCCCGGCAGCTCCATCTTGCTTCCTGCCAGGAGGAGGGGCCGGGAAGGAGGACCCGGAGTCTGGAAAGGCCCCAGGAGAGGAAGCCGTTTGACAGCAGGTAAACCAGGTGGTAATCTCCAAGGGAGGGTAAAAAATGAAAGGCGGCAGGGTTAAGCGAAAGGGTTAAAGGATTGGTGGTCATGAATTACTACATAAAGAAATTACCGGTGTTTGAGAGTGCCGGGGACTGTGAGCATAAGTGGAATGCCCAAAAAGGTAGGAGGAGACAGAGAGAAGCGTAGCCAGTAAGGCAAGCGGACAAAAGGACAGGAAGCAAGGGTGGGTGAGGCAGGTCTCAGGGGGAGGGACAGAAGTATTAGAAAGGAGAACGGCGTGGCTCAGGAATCCCAGGACGGAAAGGCAAGGAATCAGTATCGGAGCCCGTCAGCCCATAAGCCAGGCTGGGGAGGCCTAAAGAGGAGCTGAGAGTAAGGCTGTCAACGTGAGGGGCGACAGCCTGCTGACGGAAAGGGGCCATCAGTCACCCAAACAACTACCATCTATTAAGCAACTAGTGGGGTTCATACGCTGTGCTTAGCAATTTATAAATCACCTCGCTGAATCTTCACAACAAATCCACAAGGCAAGCATTATTATAATTGACCCCATTTTACAGACGAGGAAACTGAGGCCCGGAGACGCTCAGGGGCATGCTCAAGGTCACAGCGCGGGGTAGTCTGAATTAGAACCCATGGCTGTCTGGCTCCAGAACCCAGGTACAAAGCCACAGGCAGCAAGTCGCGGGCCAAGGGGAGCCGCGAGGCGGGCCAGGCCCACAGGGATGTCTCCCGCCCGGCTCCACTCCCCACCCCAGGGCCATAGCACTCACCCGGACGAGGTTGCTGACGGCCGCCTGCACGGCCGCCACGGGCGCGGTGAGGTCAGGGATGGCTTTGCCGTCCACCTCGCCTTCCTCGTGCATGATCACCAGGTGCGAGATCTGCTGCGCCACCGGCTCCAGGATGCTCTCGATCGTGCGCGTATGAAACACCGGCATCGCGGCGGCAAGTGGGGCGGCGAACCGCGGGCTTCAGAAAATTGGGAGCAGTAGGACCGAGTACCCGCGGACAGACGGACTCAGAGCAGCGACTAGAGTCCCGGCTTCCCTCAGCGTTACCAGCTTCACGGGCACCCCACCCCCTCGCGTTGTTGCGCCCAATGGCAGCGCAGCTCGGACCTCAGCTGCCACTCCCATTGGTCCTGCTACTAGATGCTCCACCCCCGCCCCGCGCCTTCAAGACCCCGCCCAGCCCCGCCCCCATTCCCAAGGGAGGGGCCTGGGATTGGGGCTGAGCTGCCAGGATTGCGACTGGATTCCCAAAGCCCAGCGCCGGGCGCTCCTTATAAGGGCATGGTGGGAACTGAGTGTGGGGCTGGAGTCGTTGGCCCCGCCCCCCGGGGCCGCCTCCGGCTAGGGTTGCGGGACTCCACCCCTCTGCAGGATCACCTCAGCGGGGCGGGATCTCACCTCCCGCTGCTGCGCTGGAGCCTGCTGAGCTGAGGGAGCTGTAGGTCTCCTCGCACCTCCCCAACTTTCTTTTCACAAGATTCCTTCAAAATACTCTTTCTATTTCTTCTCAGTAACACATGGAAACGTTTTTATAAACATTCAAACAACAGAAGTGAGCAGAGAAACATAAGTGTCCCATTCATTCACAAACCACCCACTCGATTTCTCAGATATTCAGTTAACATTTTGGTGTGTAGCCTTGTAGATCTTTGTCTATTCATTTTTGTGTACATATATATTTTCTAAGTGTATAGGGTTAAACATTTTCCTGGAACTTGATACATATTCCTCTTAATTAAAATTCCCTGGTTGTCTTTCTACCTCCTTCTTTTTTAAGGGCTGCATGGTATTCTGTGGCATGAAATCAAACAATTTCCTAGTAATGGACATTTAGGTTGGATTCTGTTTTTCACTATTTTTGTTCATTTTTATTTATGAATTTGAGAGAGAAAGAAAAATCGATTTGTCATTCTATTTATTTACGCATTCATTGATTTTTGTTGATTTGGTTGATTTTTGTATGTGCCATGACTAGGAATCGACCCCACAACCTTGGCTATACCAGTGATGCTCTATCCAGCTGACCTGTTTTGCAGGTCTACCCCTCCAGGACCTGTTATGCACTATTAAAAAACAATTCTGCATGAACATCACTATACTTGCCTATGTATTGTGCATATGTGTATTTTATCTAGGACAGATGCCAGGAAATGAAGTGAAAATGAAAAGCATATACATTTTACATGTTGATAGATAAGATCAAATTTAGTGTGTAAGACATCTTCTAAATATCTTCCTCATCTCAAATTCTCTTTTGCCCAAGCCTGCCCATTCCAAGACGAAACACCTTTCCTAATACCTCCAAGCAGAAAGTGCTCAATTCAAATGAAAATATTTCTCAAGGGCCCACATTTTGCAAAAGGCTAACCTATGTGTTCATTGTCCTGTGTATTTTCTGAAGTTATTTTTGTCTAGTACTATACATTCCTTTTCTGCTCTGCATGTTACCAAATACTATACTTTTCCTTTCCATAATACCTTTATTTTTTATTATTTTTTTATTTTTAAAGGTTTTTTTTATGGCAGCACACTTTTTTCTTAAAGATTCTGTTTATTTTTAGAGAGAGAGGAAGGGAGGAAGAGAGGGAGAGAAACATCAATGTGTGGTTGCCTCTCAAGAGCCCCGTATGGGGACCTGGCCCATAACCCAGGCATATGCCCTGACTGGGAATCCAACCAGTGACCTTTTGGTTTGCAGGCCAGCGCTCAATCTGCTGAGCTACACTAGCCAGGGCTTAAAGGTTTTGTTTATTCATTTTTAGAGAGAGGGGAAGGGAAGGAGAGAAACATTGATCAGCTGCCTCTCACACACCGCCAAATGGCTACCTCACCTGCAACCCAGGCATGTGCCCTGACTGGGAATGAACCAGTGACCTTTCACTTTGCTGGCTAGTGCTCAATCCACTGAGCCATACCAGCCAGGACCAATTTTTTATTTTTCAATTACAGTTTGCATTCAATATCATTCTGTATCAGTTTCAGGTGCACAGCAAAGCAAACACATATCCTACAGAGTGGTGCTCCCACTGCCCCAAACGCCCCACCTGGCTCCACACATATCCATAACGATGTTATTGACTATATTCCCTATGCTATGATCTCTATCTCTGTGGCTATTTCGTAACTACAAACTTGTAATGCTTAATCCCATCATCTTTTCCACCCAGTCCCCCAACCACCACCCCCTGATTGCCTTCACTTTTTGTTACTGCCTTCATGTCCTTATAGGCAATGGAGTTCTATAACTCCATTTTAAAATAAGATTTAGTTGGTACTTTCTAAATTCTAGGCACTGTATAAGCCCTTTGTTTAAGATTACAAATTGGACCAGCTACTCAATATGCATGGCCCAGTACAAAATGAAAACATGAATCCCTTTGTTCAAAAAGCAGGTAAACAATGCTCTTAAAAAATAATAAAATATAAAGCTTGTGCCTTTATTTGGTGTTCTCTCTCTCAATCTGTCATTTTTTTTTTAATTTGCTATGTAATGTGGCACTTCCTGGGCAGGAGAACACTTTTGTTGTAAATATAGCCCCCCACCCTACAGGAATTTGGGGGCTCAGGCAACCACTGGCTGCCCCGAACCCCCCTGCCAGCTGCTAGACTGACATGCTGTTCCCCACTAGGGACAAAGAGGCCCAGGCAAGCATCTCCCCTTCCCACAGGCCTGCCTCCTCAACCAACAGCAAATAAGTGACCTCCAAAGGTATCACAACTTCCACATTGACACTCTCAATTACTGGACCAAGGGAAGGCAAGAGGCTCATCCTGTGACATTGATAGCCTGGGTTGAGAATGGTCACCTTCCTGCCTTACGCCTAGATGTGATGGGTAGCCCACAGGAATCCTGCCCAAAGCAGAACAGAGGGCAGTGGTCCCTGGACAGGGTGGGGTCAGGAAGCTAGAAGTTGGGGGACCAAGCAGCTGAAACCCCATCAAAGGGAGGTGATTGGAGGCAGGACTAAGCAAAAGCTGAGGCTCCAAGCCTTCAGTTCATGTTCTATTGTCCCAATGGACTTGTAAATACTCAAAGATAAAATTATTATCTAAAAACTCAAAGATAGCCCTGGCTGGTATTGCTCAGTGGATTGAGCGTCAGCCTATGAACCGAAGGGTCGCCAGTTCAATTCCCAGTCAGGGCACAGGCCTGGGTTGAGGGCAGGGTCCCCAGTGGGGGATGCGTGGGAAGCAACCACACAATGATGTTTCTCTCCCTCTTCTTCCCTCCCTTCTGCTCTCCCTAAAAATAAATTTTTAAAAAATTCTTTAAAAGAATTTTTTAATAAAAAAGAGTAAAACTCAAAGATAAAATTATTAAGAATCAAGACAGAGACTGCAGAGCATTAGACCCCAGTATGAAGCTCTTCTGAGTGCAGGGCCCTGTGTAACTACACTGATTGCACACCCATGAACCTGGCCCTAGTTACATAGCTGATAACCCAGGTCTGACCGTGACTGAATTTAATTACTGAACAGCTCCCTAGGAACTTCCTTTTTTTTTAAGACTTTCATCAAACCTAATAAAAATTTTGTCTACTCCTAACACAGCTCCCAAAGCTGTTTTCTCTGCTCCTTATTTGACATTACTGATAACCATCGCCCCCACTTATCCATGGCCTTGCTTTCCACAATTTCAGTTACCCAAGGTCATCCGCAGGTCCAGAATATTAAACAAAAACTTCCAAAAATAAATAATTCGAAAGTGTTAAAATGTGTGTCATTTTGAGTAGCATGAGGAAATCTCTCAATGTCTCACTCTGTCCCACCCGACGTGAATCGTCCGTTTGTCTACAGTATTCACACTTTTTCTGCACCCACTCCTTAGGCAATTAGTAGCTGTGGAGGTTATCAGAGGGACTGTCACAGTATCACAGTGCTTCAGTTCAAGTCTCCCTTATTTTACTTAAGAATGTCTCATTCAGCTCACTTCATCTCATCACATGTATCGTCTCACATCATCACAAGAAGAAGGATGAGTATGGTACGACAAGATATTGTGAGAGAGAGACCACATTCATGTAACTTTTATTACAGTACAGGGTGGGACACAAGTAGGTTTACAGTTGTGAGTATATGTAATGGTTTACCCTTATATTACTGTATTATTTTCCATACGAACAGCAGTAAACCTACTTGTGCCCCACCTTGTATATTGTGATAATTGTTGTATTTTATTGTTATTTATTATTAATCTCTTACTGTCCCTAATTTATAAATTAAACTTTATAATAGGTATGTATGTATAGAAGAAACACAGTAGAAGTTACGGTAGTAGCCATGGTTTCAGGCATCCACTGAGGATCTTAGGTATCCTGCAAGGATAAGGGGGTACCAATATAGTAATATTTGGGTGATGGAACTACCTGTGATTTTTTGCTGTAATCCTCACTCTGCCTCCACTTTGCTGATCGTGTATTTATGTGCAGTTCAACATGTTCTCCTATCCTACAAATTGGCAGCAAGATTCAGAGGCCTGATCAGGAAACAGTTTTTTAACTGTAACATATTATTCCTGCTTCCAGTCTTCTAATCCACTCCTGACTAGCCATATTAACCTCCTAAAATATAGCAGTTCCTTGAATAACATTGTTTCATTTGATGTTTTTTCATTATAACATGGATGAGAAAAAGGTCACTTACCACCCAGGGCTACTGTCTGTGTGGAGGTGGCACATTCTCCCCAAGTCTGCGTGGGTTTTTTTCTGGGGGGTACTCCAGTGTCCTCCCGCATCCCGAAACTGTGCAGTTTAGGTGACTTGACATATCTAAATTGTCCCAGCCTGAGCAAGCGTGGGTGTGTGAGGGAATGTGCCCTGCATTGGGCGCTTATGCTGTCCAGGATGGGTTTCTGCCTTGCACCTCATCTGCTGGGATAGGTTCTGGCCACCCGTGACCTTAAACTGCAATAAGTGGGTTGGGAAATCATTATCTTACTTGTTTTTATTAGTCATTCTTAAATGTATGCAGAGCTCACATTTATTTTAATGTTTAGTATTAGAGGTGTTTGGGGTCTTTATTTAGAAGTTTGGTAATGTTTTTGTGACCAGAAATACGTCATAGAAACTTAACTCCACTTCATATCAATTAGCTTATGATGAAATTGGTTTCATTATAGGTCCTTTCACACAAAGTCATAGTTTCCAAGAACCTACCAGTAAAGGTAAGTGCAGACTTACTCTACGCCATTGTTCATCCAGGCCGTGTGTTCCCTTCCATCCACACCCATATCCATTTCTGTCCCCTTCCCCAACACACAGTCACACTCACCCTTAAAAACCTTCCGCGGCCCCCATCAACACAGGTTAGCATCAGTAGCCACCAAATCCTGGGCTCAGACCAGTCTTACTACCTTCTGCTTCCCCACGCAGGCCCACAGGCAGCTGGGTTAAACAGTGCAAAGAAGACAAGCTCAGAGTCATCCAGAGCTCAAGCCATAATTCCAACTTTACAGCTTGATTGGGAGATAACTGGCAAGTGGCTTTTCTTCTCTCTGCCTAAATTTCTTTCTTTGTAAAAGTGAAATAATATGTCCCTGATGTAAGAACTGGTGAAAGAATTTGTATAAAGCACCCAGTAAAAGGGAGCTATTATTATTATTATTGGAGCCATCACCTACAGGCGTGTTTACAAATCTCCAATAATTCTTGTTGGAGTTTCATTTTGGAGTTTTTGCCTCCATTCTTTCACACAAGAGAGCTGTCTCTGCTTGTGGAAGTTTTACCCACTGTGGTAGGTAAAAGTCTAAGACAACCCTCCAGATTTCTCACCCCTGGTATAATCCCCTGGAGTGTGAATATAATGGACTTTACTTCTGTAATAAATAAGATGACATTATTGAATTTACTAGAGGAAGAATATTGAGGCAGGCCCGACCTAATCACATTAGCCTATTTCAAGCAGAGAGTTTTCTCCAGCTGGTCACAGAAGAGGCAGTTAAAATTAGAAGCACAAGGAGAAGTTGACAAGCTGTTGCAGGACTGAAGATGCACGAGGCCACGTGTCAAGGAACGCAGGCGGCCTCCAGGAGCAGAGAGTGGCCCTTGGATGGCACACGGCAGGAAAAACGGGCCGCCTTCCCACAGCAGCCTGGAACTGCATTCCACCAACAAGAAGAGTGATCTCAAAAACAGATTTTCCCCTAGAATTCAATCCCTTCGACCTTGTGATACCAAGCAGAGAACCTAGCCACACTTTGCAGAACTTCTGACCTATTCAATTGCAAAATAATACCTGGGTGCTGTGAGGTAATTTAAGCAATAGAAGCATAACAACAGAATACTAAGACACCTACCGCTAGACCCACTTCCCCTCCTTTCTGACTTCCCGCTATAAGGCCCTGGCTTGAGCTGGTTGTACAAATCCTTTCTCCTTCATAGCATTTATTCAATTGTTCTGTTAGGTGACCATTTTACATTTCTCTCCTGTTTATGGTAGAGACTGCTAGATGTCCCTTCATGTTCTGCTCTTTTTCCACAGAAATAGAACCTCAGATTTATAGCTGGGCATTCAGCCACATGGTTCCAATTTGACACTTGGCAAGTTATAAAGCTTTGGTTTTCTCACCTCTGAAATGAGGATAATGATGTTTCCAATCATTGAATACAAAGGACTTAGCACATAATAAGCATTCAGAAAATGTTACCAGAGAGACAAAGGTCATAACTTACACTAGACTAAGACCATCATGTGGTGGTCAAGGCAAAGCGGTCAAGTTCCAAATAAAAGGAGATCACCATGGGCCTGAGGGTAAGAAAGAATTTATGAGACAGCAAAACTAAACCTGGTCTCAAAAGAAGAAGAATATTTGGTTAGGCAGGCAAAAGGGCAGACATTCCAGAATGAGTAAGGTCTGGAGGCGGGAGCATGTTCCAGGACAGGGGTTAAATTAGTCAGACAGAAATGAGTATTCATACAACTTAAAGATAAGATGCAAAGCTAAACTTCCACAAGATTATAACCTACAGAAGTTAAAGACTGTGTGACTTTTGCTCTTGGTGTGGCTAGTTGAATATCACTCTTTGCTATGTAATTAGTTTGAAGGCCACTAATAATAGGCAACATTGAAAGACATGCAAAAATTTAGCATTTCTCAGTAAGGAATAACCAGGTAAGAGTTTTTGATAATGGCAATTTTTTGACATAGTGCCCCATGACATGGGAAACTTTGGGTTCGTTTAAATCCATAGTAATTCTCTGAGGTAGATAGAAAAAGAGAAGTACAGCCCTAATTCATTACACAGACTGGGAAATTGAGACAGAGTAGCAACCGCCAGTGTGAGCACAGTCTGTGGCTGTTTCGGTCCAGGTTAGAGATGGATATAAAACCTGTCCTCTATATTTAGTTCAGAGGCTCCGTTTCACTCCATGTTTCTGTGTTCTTGTTCTCGTTACTTTTTGCACTGCTACATATCGGTTATGTGTCTAAGAATTTCCTTACACCTTCTCCATACACTCCAGTACACTTGAGGCCCACGTGGGTGAATTTACAACTTACACACACAGACTGCGTTTTCCCCAACTCACCACCAAAGTGCCATCCCTCTGTGTAGACCACCTCACCGGCCCCTTCCCTACGCTGTCCCCACATCAGAACCACACGGTGATTCAATCGCGCCTTCCTTCCCTTCCCCAGATGCTACACTCTACTTTCAGCTCCACCCAAATCCACAACCACTTCCCCCCTCACTTTAGAAACAGTGTGGCTCTTTTCGTCTCTCCCTCAGCTTTATTGAGGTACAATTAACAAATAGAAATTGTTTATATGTGTGTGTGAGGTATAATTAATAAAAATTGTTTATGTGTGTGGGTACATACATAGGTATACGACATGATGTTTCCATAAACATATACATTATGAAATGATTACCACAGTCTAATTAATATATCCATCACCTCATATATTTACCATTTTTGTGGGTGTGTGGTGAGAATACTTAAAATATCTACTCTCTTAGCACATTTCAAGTCTATAATACATTATTAACCAGAGGCATCATGCTGCACCATTAGGTCTCCAGCACTTATTTACACTGGGACTGAAACTTTGTACCCTTTGACCAAGAGCTCCCCCTTCCTCCCACCACCCTGCCCTCCCGTCTCCTGGTAACCACCCTTCTACTCTGTTTCTATGATTCTCACTGTTTTAGGTTCCACATATAAGAGAGATCATGCAGTATTTATCTTTATGTGTCTGACTTACTTCACTCAGCATAATATCCTCCAGATTCATCTCTGTTGTCACCAATGGCAGAATTTCCTTTTTTTTTTTAAGGCTGAATAATGTGCCACTATCTCCCATGTTTCCTTTATCCTTCAATGAATGCTCAGGTTGTCTCCATGTCTTGGCTATCGTGAATAACGCTGCAATGCAATGGGCGTACAGACAGCCCTTCAAGATCTAGACCTCATTCCCTTCGGCTGTACACCAGAAGTGGGATTCTCTATAGGAAAAATCCCGATGGCCAACAGCTACATGAAAAGGTGCTCAATGTCACTAATCATCAGAGAAATGCACATTGAAACCACGTTGAGATACCAGTCCACATCTGTTAGGATGGCTATTATTAAAAGTAAAAAAAATTACAAGTGTTAGCAAGGATGTGAAGAGAAGTAAATTCTTATATACTCTTGGGAATGTAAATTGGTACAGCTATTATGGAAAACAGTATGGAGGCTCCTTAAAATATTAAAAATAGAACTACCATATGATTGTGCTCTTCTCCTTTCTTGATGATTTTTTTAAAATTTAATGGGGATTTAAATCATTTTCAGCTTTACACTTTTTTCCAGTTTTCTCACTCTTTTTGCATTTCAACCTTTTATATTGTGTAAAAAAGCTACAAAGAAGTTTACTTAAAACTATGTGAAATTTCATCTCCCAGTGATAAGTACTAATAATATTTTAATATATTCCCTTCTGCCTTTTTTCAGTTCATATATATTTTTATATGTGTGTGCATTTTTTCCTCATATAACTTTTTAAATCCTTACCTGAGTAGGATATATTTATTTTAGAGAGGAAGTAGGGGTTGGTGGGGAGAGAGAGAGAGAGAGACAGACAGACAGAAACATTGAGGTGAAAAACATCTATCGGTTGCCTCTTATATGTGGCCCACCTGGGGATCAAACCTATAACCTAGGTGTGCATCCTGACCAGAAGTCAAACTCACAACTTTGGTGTATGGGATGACGCTCCAACCAACTGAACAATTCACCCAGAATTGCAATTCACCCATGCAATTTTTTATAGAGATAATTTACATACCATAAAATTCACCCTTTTAATGTTCAACTTTTATGCCTGCTATTTTCATCTTAACATTATTATATCAAGAACATATGCCCATGACATTAAATAGTCTTCGAAACTTGATTTTGATAGTCAGTTTATAGCCATATTACACTTGAAGTGTGCAAGAATTATAATTTATTTGGGCACCTTCCTATTATTAGTCATTTAAGATGTCTCCGACTTTTCCTCATTGTAAATGATGCTTTGAAAAATAGCCTTGGACTTTTATTTTTATAGGCATTGAGTTGTTTTAACACATTTATTACTTATAAGAGGGGCAAACATCATTTGTTGCTTACCCAATAGACATTCTCTCCTTCATCCTTAGATTATAAAACCCAATATTTTGAAGAGGTATATTAGTTTTCTGCTGCTGCACATAAATTACTCCAAAACAATATTTCCTATGCTCTCTTATGGTTTCTGTGGTTCAGGGCTTTGGAAGTGGCTTGGCTGGAAAGCACTAGCTCAGAGTCTCTCACGAGGTTATGGTCAGTTGATAGCTACAGCCGAGGTCATCTTGAAAGCTTCTTCAGTTACATATCTGATACCTGGAATGGGAAAACTTGAAAATCTAGGGACTTAAATGATGGAGCCCTCATGCAACTGTTTCCATTTGGTCCCTCCCATGGTCTCTCAAACACACAAGCTTGAGGATAGCCTGACTTCTTCTGTAAAGCTCAGAACTCCCAAAAGACCAAGAGCTAGGAAGAAGCTTTATTATCTTTTCTAACCTAGTCTTACAAGTCATAATATCACTTCCCACACGAGTCAGACGTAGACCTGCCCAGATTCCAGGAAGGAACATAGACCCCACTCCTTGATGGAGAAGCATCCAAGTCACATTTAAGGAGAAAATATAATCTTCTAAAGGCAAACATCCTCAGAGAAGGTGGGCTCCTGCCTAAATCTAATGAATGAACCATGCTTTGTCTGAACCGAAAATGATAATCCAACTCTTTGTTTTTAGTATAAAAGACATTGTTAGTTCTTCATCCAAAATTTATTTCCCCTTCCTCCTATCAGATCCCAGCAAAATATACAAAATTACCCAGGCTCTCTTACAGCTAGAATAATCAAGTGATAAATTTTGCCCAATGAAACTAAGCTAAGAGATCTAGGAAATCTTTCACTTTCCTGATGTAGGAACTTGCCTCTTCCTTATGCATAAGAACACAGCTCCAGGGGTAGTACTTGTTAGGCATGAGCCAATCAATCTAGCCTCCCCACCTGCTCTAGTGATTGATACAAGAATGAACAATTGGCCCTGACTGGTGTAGCTCAGTGGACTGAGCCAAGGCTGCAAACCAAAGGGCCACCAATTCCATTCCCAGTCAGGGCACATGCCTGAGTTGTGGGCCAGGTCCCCATTATGGGGTGTGTGAGAGGCAACCACATATTCGTATTTCTCTCCCTCTCTTTCTCCTTCTCTTCCCTTCTCTCTAACAATGAATAAATAACATCTTTAAAAAAAGAACGAACAACTGATCTCATTTGGTCCAATATGAGAAAGAGTGGCCCCCTGGTATAGGAGCTACCAAAGACATGCTCTGCTTTCTTTTTGCTTCAAGGTGTGATGTGAAAATGGGAAGCATCTGTAGCCATTTTGCTTTCATTATGAGAATGTCTGGAGCTCTGAGGGATACCATAAGGAGCCTGAATTTGCAGGCAACACCATAGAAGAGAGAGAGAGAGGAGAGGAGGAGAGGAGGAGAGAGAGAGAGAGAGATTGAGAGAGAAATGTATCTTCAGTGAAAATTTTATATTGAACTCAATCCTCACTTGAAGCCAGACTGACCTCAGAATTTTTCAGTTACTGAGTATGTTAATCAGGGCTGTCCTGAGAAACAGAACCAATAAGAGCTAAAAATATTTATTATAAGGAATAACCAGCTCATGCCATTATGTAGGAGGGCAAGTCCTAAGATCCACAGGATGAATTGGGAGTCTGGAGAGCAATTGTTCAGTTTTAGCCCAAGTCTGAAGGCCTGAGAACCAGGGTAACTGATGGTGTAATTCCTGTCAGAGGCTGGCAGACTCAAGATCCAGGAAAAGTCCATGTTTCAGTTGCAGTATGAAGGCAGGAAAAAAGCCGATGTCCCAGTTGGAGAGCAGTCAGGCAGGAAAGAATTCTCTCTTACTCAGGGAAGGGTCACCCTTTTTGTTCTACTCAGGCCTTCAGTTGATTGGATGAGACCCATTCACATTAGGGAGGTAAATTTCCTTTACTTAGGCCACTAATTTAAATGTTGATCTCATCCCAAAGCACCCTCACAGAAACATCCAGAATAACGTTTGACCAAATATCTAGGCACCACAGAGCCCAGTCTAGTTAACACAAAATTAACCAGCACACTGAGCAAAGTAAACCCTTTTGTAGTTGCAGCCAGTTTGATTTGTGGTTCCTTTCACATGCAATCAAAAGAGAAAATCAAAATTACATTAACTAGGGACATGGAAGATGAGGGAGAAAAAACGAACAAATAGAATACCTAGAAATAAAACATTGAGATTTTTAAAAAATATACCAAATGGGGCTAACAGCACATTAGACACTGAAGAACTTGAAGTGAACCTAAAGACATAGCAACTGCAACTATCCAAAATGACAAAAGAGAAATAACCATAAAAAGAAAATAAATAGCTTCAGTTATGTGTGGTGCCACTTTCAATCACTCAATATACGTGTATTTAGAGACCCTGAAGAACGTGAGAGAATGGGGGTGTGGGAGAGGAGTACAGAAAAAAATAACAGAAATAAAAGCTAATATTTTTCTAAATTTGATAGAAAGTGTAAAACCACAGATCATCATTGATCTGTGCAGGCTTGGTCAACCCCAAGTGCAAGTAACCTAATAAAAACTACATTAAGGTAATGACAATCAAATCACTTAAAACCAATAACAAAGAGAATACTTTTTAAAAGATTTTCTTTATTTATTTTTAGAGAGAGGAGAAGGGAGGGAGAAAAAGAGGGAAAGACACACTGATGTGAGAAAGAAATATGCTATGCATCCCGACCGAGGACCGAACCCACAACCCAGGCATGGGCCCTGACCAGACAGCAAAGCAGAGGACCTCTCATTTTGCAGGTTGACGACCAGCCACCTGAGCCACACCAGTCAGGGCAAAGGGAAAATCTTTAAAGCAGCCAAAGAAAAACAAAACTTTATATATAGAAAAACAAAAATAATAACATCAGACTTCTCAATGGAAACAATGAAAATGAGAAGTTAGTAGTGATAGCTTTAAAGTACTGAAAGAGAGAAAAAATTGTCCACTTAAAATTATATGCCCAGTGAAAACACCTTTCAAAAATGAAGGCAAAATGAAAACTTTTTGAGAAATAGAAAGCTGAAAAACTTTTCCACTAGTAGATATGCGTACACAGAATGTTAAAGGAAGTCTTTCAGATAGAAAGAAAATGGTATCTATACGAAGGAATGAAGATTGGAATTGACCCTCCATATTCCTGAGTTCCAAGATTAGTTAAATCTGCCAATTTAACCAACCATGGATTGAAAATATTTGGAAATCCCTGGCTGGATGGCTCAGTTGGGTAAAATGTTGTCTGGTACACCAAAATGTTGCAGATTCATTTCCCAGTCAGGGCACATACAGAGGTTGTGGGTTCAATCCCCAGTCAAGGTGCATATGGGAGGCAACCAATCCATATTTCTCTCTCATTATCCCTCTCTCAAATCAATAAACACATCCTCAGGTGAGGATTAAAAATATACCTATTTGGAAAAAATGTTACATTGTTGCTGATGTGTACTGTGTACTTATAGTTAGACCTACAATGGTTGTGTCTGTACCGAACATGTACAGATTTTGTTTTCTTGTCATTATTCTCCAAACAATACAGAATAACAACTATTTACACTGTATTAGAGATTATAAGTAACACATTGTACCAAGTATTATAAGTAATCTAGAGATGATTTAAAGTATACTGGAGAATTATGTAACTTATATGCAAATACTACACCATTTTATAAAAGGAACTTGAACACCTAAGGATCTAGGTATTCATAGGGTCCTGGAACCAATCCTTCACAAAAACTGAAGGATGACAGGTGGTTAGTATGTGGGGAAGTATACACAAATAGGGGTTTATTGTCCTCACGGAACAAAAAGGTTGGAGATTGACAGTGGGTGACTTTCACTACCATACTCAATATTTGGACTTTTCATCTGAATCTTTATTTCCTCAAGGAGGCTTTTTTAAAAAAGTGTTTCTATTCATGTATTAGTGAGGGAAAAACCTTCCTAAAAGCTTCTGAGGAGACTTTTCCTTAAATGTTTTAGCTGAACTGGGAGGCTGTACAGTAAATAACTTGCTTTTACAGCCTCTGCAATAAAGGGAGGGAGGAAAGAGAAATGGCAGTTAGGACTGGTGGGGAGTTAACCAACTAACAGTGTTGCCATAGAGTATTAACTAAAGTTATTAAGCATATGTTTGGAGTTGAGATGAAACCCAAAGGGCAATTTTCTGTCATATTATGTAAGGACCACTCAGTAATTAAGGCAGGGCCCCAAAGCACAAAGACAGGGTCCCACAAATAGATTAGAGGGATAGGACCCCTGCCCCCACAACCCCAGGAGAATTTGGGACTTGCAGTAATCCAAGATTACGTTCTTTGTGGTGGGTGCACCAAATACTTCTACCTGGGTGTCATCATTGTCTGCCCTTCAGCCCAGAGCTATCCAGGACTCTTGGACCACCCATGGAGGACTCCTCTTCTTCATCAGTACTAAGTGAGCCAGAGAAGAGAGAGCAATGAATGGTCTGCTCTTTCCCTCTTTCTGTCTCTTTTCTGTTCTCCAGGTCAAGAAGGATACAGTCAATAAGAGAATCATTGCCTTTGTTCTTTCTTCTTTTCTACGTAGATTTTGGTTACAGCCATCTGCTACTTAGAAAAGTTAAAGAAACTTGACTGGGGCTTTAAAATTAAACCAAATCCACTTTTCAGAGAGTTTGCATCTTAACTCTAGACTCTACTGTCTTTTGCAGTCCAAAGACAATTTGTACAGATATCACTGAGCACAAAGATCTGGAAGAGAGCAGTAAGTTTAAACGCTATAGGTAAAATAAAAGGATGTCATCATGTAGTTTGGGGCTAAAGGAAAAGATCTCATCAGCTTAAGCAAACTGTAGTTATTAGCCCAAGAAATTGAGACACAGAGAAGATCAGAGGTAGAAAAATCTGTATTGAGTCTGCCTCTTACCCTCTTAGACCTGTGGCGTTGAAGACTTAACACGTTTCTTCTCTCCTTCTGTTAACATACATAGCCACTCGCTTTAGAGAATTCTCTCCTGCCTCATACGACCAGGTGGGGATCTTAATGATAGTTACCTCTTTTCTCTAGCCACTTCCCCTTACTATTACCAAAGTGGAATGAATATGACCCAGAATTAATAAATCACAGTATCCCACCTGTTTAATTATAGTCAACCACTCAAGGATAGACACGTAACCTTAGCAGAGCTCATCAAAATCTTCCCCTGAAATTGATACATGGACATTGAGAGAGAGAGACAGAGACAGAGAGAGAGAGAAATTCTACATTGGAGTTACTAAACTTGAAAGATGTGAAATTGGAGTTGTTGGAGCCATTCTCCCAGGAGGCCTATCTGGAGTAGAAACAAATGAGGCCAGACCACTAAATGAAGCAGGGCACAGAGCTAGGGAGGGCAGGAAAGACTTGACATGTGGTTTGGGTCCCTGAATCTAGTTGTGCTTAAAGCCAGAGCCTGCTCTGAACCATCCAAATAAAGGAACCAATAAGTTAGGTTAAATTAGGATTCTTCCATCTGCGGTTGGAAGAGCTGTGATTGCTGCACATTGCTACTCCCCAGGCCTATGTCCCTAGTGTGAGGAAAGGGGAGAGAGACTATACTAAATTATTTGCACCAGCTTAGGAAGAAAATTAAGGCATTAAAATCACCCAAAGAAGAGGGGTGTCGCTTTCCTTTTTCACCACTCCCAAACACACCCTCCAGCATCAGGTATATATTTAGTACTTTTATTTGAAAACAGCACGATATTGTATTTTGGATAATTATATTACTATATTTTCTTTTAAAAAATATTTATTTATTTATTTTTAGAGCAAGGGGGAGGGAGGGAGAAAGAGAAACATCAACAGGTGGTTGTCTTTCGTGTGCCTTGAACTCGGAACGTGGCATTTGCCCTGAGTGGGAATACAACCAGTGACCCTTTGGTTCACAGGCCAGCATTCAATCCACTGAGCCACACCAGCCAGGGCATATATTATTATATTTTCTAAGAGAGCTCTTGTTTTCACTCCAGCATGTGACCTATACAAATTTTGCTTTTCAAAAAGAGGTTTTATTTTTATTTTACTACATTTTCTAAAGATCCTTGTGATCGCCATGTTACAGAACCTCCTGATATGGTCATTTTAAATGAAAGTCCATGCAAGAATATAAGCCACGTTGCAGCAAAAATCCTAGAATGCAATTTATTCTCCTCAGCAAGGGGGTCTTGCATCACTCTTCATGTTCTCAAGAGCAATTGCTCCAGAAATTAGGGTGAATTCATAGGTTAAAGTGACCCTGGAGAATGATATCTCTTTTTTTTCCTTTGGTGGTGGTGGTGGTATGGTAGGCGGTAGTGAGGGATGATATCTCATAGAATGACAGAGAATTTTAGAAAATGGGTGAGAAGTAGTTAGTGTTAACTGTAGGCCTATTGTAAAGCAATTGTTTTACCTAAGTAATCCAAATGCTTGGGCTTCGCCAGCCTAAGACTACAAATTTCAGCCATATGTCCATTAATACTAAAACAAATACTCAATGCTCATTCCTCTGACTGCCAAAATCACCTCTTCACTGTGAGCTGGTAGGAAGGTCTGTCTATTAAGGGGCCAGGAATAGGTCTGCAAGACTGTGCTGCTCTGGCCTCCTCACCTTGTGGCCTCTCTCATTGACCTCGATGAGGTCACCACTGCAGGGAACACCTCTGTTCCCCACTGGTTCTCTCCGTGAACACTCCCAGTCTGGTGTCAGGAAAGGGGGTGTGACTGTCCCCTTAGCTATTCTCTCCCACATGGCAGTCTTAGGAATCAAATGAACTTAAACAAAAAAGCTATTTATTACATAAATAGAAGAAAACCCACAGAATCCAAGGGTTAGCTGTGCAACCCAGCCCCATAAGACACCGAACAACAGGGATTAGGGAATGGTCAAGTGCAATGGCAGGTATCTTCTGTCTCTGTACCTTCTCCTGGAACCTCGTGTTCTGTGGGCACATGCTTCCTTCTCCTCCCTCTCTACTGACTTTAATTTTTTACCCACAGTATAAAAAAAAAAAATGACTGTCCCAACTCTCTTGGTCCCCTCTTTGTTTATACTCACAGGAATTTTCGCTAGTAAATTTCTTGCACATTTAATACTATCACGATTCTTTTCAGAGGACCAGGACTAACACATCCAGCATTAACACATTCTGGATTTTGTCTTAAAACCATGTGAAGGGCCCCAGTAGCCCAGAGCTGCAGTTTTTCCTCCAACACTAGATGAAGTTCATACTTATAGTCCCTCCTATAGTTCTCAGGGTTCCCTCACAAGAAAATAATAGAGGAAAAAGTATATAACTTTCCAAAAATAAACAATACTTTATAGGCATAGGGGCAGCCTAGATTTGTAGAGGAAAGAACAGGTTTCCCTTCAAAGTGGCTAAAAGAAACACCCAATTTACATTATTAAACACATAATTTCTTGATCTAAAACCACTATATTTTAGTTCACTTACTATATTCAATTTTTCTACTAAGAACAATGGGTGGATATTTTATAGACATTTGCATAATTTTAAAATAAAGTGGTGGCTTTTCCAGAACAGACAGTAGTCAACTTTTCAATGTATCAGTATATCAAAATCTTCGCTTCTTAGCAGAAAGAAACTGCTTGTAACTTTTAAGTAACTGTTTGTATTTCACTCTTAAAAATTTCAAAACCCAATCTCTATTAAGACAATCTATTGCACATACATTGTCTCATTTAATCCTAAAAACAATAATGTCTTTCATCCATCTCCATTTTACAGAAGAGGACATGCATTTCAAAGAAATGAGGAAATGTACCCAAAGTTGCTACACCGTTAGAGAGAAATGAAGCCCAACTTCTCGTTCACAATCTTAAGTCTTTCCGCTACTTTCAGAGATGACACTGAAATCTAGTTTGCTAAAATCTGTGTTAATGCTAATATGTGGAGCTTTAAGCAAACTTGCCTGTCCTTTTTGTTACTTAAGAAAGTACTTGGTCAAAATAGTTGAATATACATAAATGTTTGCTATATATTGCTTAAGTTTCTGACACACTGAAAAAAAAAAGCCTTTTACTCTTCCTCTTCCCCTTCATGGAGGCTGAGCTCTCCATCGGTAAATAGTAAGGGGTAGAGGTAGGCATGTCTGGGGGTTAAGCAAATAAATAAATATAGATTTTTTACTGTCAGATAAAGGAGTTACAAATATGGGAACTGGAAAGTCTAGAATACATCCTGAGTGTTGCATAGGAATTGGAGATATCATTCTCACAGTCTGATTAGATAGACAGACAGATGTAATTGAATGTGAGTGTGTGTGTTTTTTTCTTTTTCTTTTTTAATACTCACTGGAGGATATGGTTATTTTTTCATTCATTGTATTTATTTTATTTCTTTCAATCCTTGCCCGAGGATACACTCATTGATTTTAGAAAGAGAGGAAGGTGGAGGAAGGGAAGAAGGGTGGAGAGAGAGAGAGATAAATATTGATGTGAGAGAAACAGATCGATTGCCTCCCCGACTTGGGACTGAACCTACAACCCAGGCATGTGCCTTAACTGGGAATTGAACACACAACCTTTCAGTGCATGGGAGGATGCTCCAGCCAAGCTAACCACCCTGCCCGTGTGTGTGTGTCTGTGTGTGTGTGTTTCTACCTCTGTTCACTGGGAAGGTCTAGGAGCAATGGCAGTCCTATAGGGATGAGTGCTTAGATCTTTAGATATTTAGGTCTTGGTTTCTAGATACCATTATCCAATAAAAAAGAACCAGTGCTCCTTAAAGAAATGGCTGACTCCAGACCTGGAACAGGGAAAATACAAGATGTATTTGTAACATTTTATGACACCATAAAGTTTTTAAAGAATGGTGGGGATTTGTCTATAGGATACAGCAAGCAGCTTGAAGGGGCTCCCACAGGCCAAGTCTGGAACAAAATAAATATTGTTAGTAACAGATGTAACCCTGTGAGTAAGAGCATCCTGAGTCCATTTGATATTAATTAACTAATTAGGGAGAAAGGAAAACTCTATCCTACCTAATATCTAGAAGGAATAATTAGATTAGAAAACCCTATTTGGTAATCATCAGAGAAATAATGTATTCAAGTTAGAATCACTAATGGATGCTAAAACTGGTGAAGTTTTGGTGAGAAACAAGATAGTCACATGATCTCAAATATTCTTGCCACAAAATAATTATTAATTCCTTTGCAAGAGAGACCCTGGCAGACACCATCTTAACTAAGTGATACAAATTAACATCACCATTAATGAAACAAAACGACATCAGGGGCCTCCTCATATGATGCCTGGAGACCAGCACAGCATCACTACAGTAACATTCGGACAAAACGCACAAACATAGACGAAACCCCATGATTGAGGAGCATTCTCAAAGCCATTGCCTTGTGTTCTTCAAAACTATCAAGGTCATGAAAGAGAACTGAGAAACTGTTTCAGATTGAAGAAGACCAAAGAAAAGTCCCCAGTGTGTCATCCTAAACTGGATCCTGTGTCTGTGAGGGACATTACTGAGACAATAGGGGAACTTTGAATTGGGTGCGTAGATTAGATGATGCTATTGGATCAATGTTAATTTCCTAATTTCGATTGTTGTATTCAAGAACTATAAACTGAAATACTACAGGGTAATGGGGCATCATATCTACAATTCATTCTCAACGTTTCAGAAGTGATAAATGTAGGATTGAGGTGAAAGGTATATGGAAGCTCTGTGTACTATTTTGCAACATTTTTTGTAAATTTGAAATTACATTCAAATAAAAGCTTTTAAACGTGCAATACTGTGGCGGTTTCTTCCCTGAAGAGCTCTAAGCACAGAAAAGCCCACAAACACCCGTGGAATTAGGAGATTTAAGGAAAACAAAACAAAAATATTCATCTCAGTGATTTATGGCTACATACTAAACCGCTTCAAAATTTAGTGGCTTCGTTGTGTTTGTTGTAATTCTGTGGATTGATTGGCCTCAGCTGGGCAGTTCTGCTCCATGTGACAGTAGATGGGGCTGCAGTCATTGGGGGCTACACCAGTCTAGAATATCGAAGACGGCACTCTCTCGAGTCTGGTGCCCTGGTGAGGAGGGCTGGGAGGCGGGGCCGGGGGCGGCGGGGGGTGAGGGCTCTGACGAGCTGCTGGAATGGCGGGGCACCTTTCTCCACGCAGTTTCAGGGTCTCTCCTTTTCACATGGCCTCTCTTAAGTCATTTCTCCACATGATCTCTCCAGCAAGGCTTCTTACATGTCAGTTCAGGGTCCTTCAAAAGCACAATAACAAAACCTGCCAAGAACAGTTTACCCTTGAATAGCACAAGGGCTGGAGTGCAGAGCCCCAGTGCAGTAAAAAATCTGTATATAATGTTTGACTCCCTCCAAACTTGACTACGATATTCTTAATGCTTATATCTACAACCTGTTCCATGTCGTTTTCACTCTATTCTATCGGTTAAATGAAGTAAAACAATACAAAAAGTAGGAAATTGTCCAAACATACGAAAAATACATGAGCTTTCATGTACCCATCATCTAGCTTTGAATTTTTGTATGACATCTTATATCTAAGTTATTAGTAATTTAAAGAAATGAGTCAGGGGTCAGTCTGGAGTCTCTGTGGAAGGGGTCTACACAAGAGCATGAATAAGAAAGTATATCAAGGGCCGTCCACAGCTAATGTACCTGCCTCCCTGCCAGAAATTTGTTATGTTTTAAAATTATATGAAGGTTCTGGCTTGTGTGGCTCAGTAGAATGAGCACTGGCCTGTGAACCAAAGGGTCACCAGTTCAATTCTCAGTCAGGGCACATGCCTGGGTTGGGAGCCAGGTCCCCAGTAGGGGGCGTGTGAGAAGATACCACACATTGATGTTTCTCTCCCTCACTTTCTCCCTCCCTTCCCCCTCCCTAAAAATAAATAAATAAATAAATAAAGTCACATTAAGTAAGTAGTCTTTAAAAGCCAAATATGAACCAAAGCAAAATAGATTAAAACGGTGCTATAGATTCTTGTATGTTATCTATTCTTTCCTCTATCTGACCAGTAGGCAACTTTGTTATTGTTTGTTTTTTTTTAATCTGCTTTCTCTTTTTATTATAACCTTGTCATATCTGAGCAGCAAACTCCTACCTTAATTTATGAAGGTATTCTTGATTATATTTTTATTAGTTATGTACATTTCAAGGAGAGGTTAAAGTAACAAATGATTTTGGTTGTAATATTCTTCCACTATCATGAATTGAAATTTTAGTACCTCTCCCAAGTTAAAATTTAAATACTACAAAATTCGTAAATTTAAAGTATATGATTTATTGGTTATTTATATGTTTACAGGGTTGAATAACCATCACCACAATCAATTTTACAATGTTTTCATCACCCCTAAAAGAAACTCCTACCTGTTTTCAGTCACTGCCCATTGCCCCACCACTGCCCTAGTCCTAGG
>PVKM010007388.1:0-41651 GCA_004027735.1 Carollia perspicillata | reverse complement strand
CCTATACCATTTTTATCTCTCCCCATCTATTTTATGCCTACCAGTTATTCTTCTTCTTCCCTGTCCCTTTCCCCCTCTATTCCTCCCTTCTCCTTCCCCACTGAAATCCCTCCATGTGATGTCCATTTCTCTGATTCTGTTCCTGTTCCGGTTGTTTGTTCAGTTTTTGTTTTCTTTTCTTTTAGGTTCATATTGATAGTTGTGAGTTTGTTGTCATTTTATTGTTCATATTTTTTATCTTTATGTTAGATAAGTCCCTTTAAGGTTTCATGTAATAATGGCTTGATAATGATGAACTCCTTTAACTTGACCTTATCTGGAAAGCACTTTATATGCCCTTCCATTCTAAATGAAAGCTATGCTGGATAGAGCAATCTTGGATGTAGCTCCTTGCCTTTCATGACTTGAAATGCTTCTTTCCAGCCCCTTCTTGCCTGTAAGATCTCCTTTGAGAAATCAGCAGACAGTCTGATGGGAACTGCTTTGTAGGTGACTGTCCCATTATCTCTTGCTGCTTCTAAAATTCTCTCCTTCATTTTTATCTTGGCTAATGTAATTAATTATGATGTGCCTTGGTGTGTTCCTCCTTGGGTCCAACTTCTTTGGGACTCTCTGGGCTTCCTGGACTTCCTGGAAGTCTATTTCCAGTTTCAGGTTTAGATTTTAAAAAATTACTGAAATACTTGACTGAAAAGGCAGATTTAAGAACTATGTGACAGTATGATCTTATTTTGATAAAAGTCAATATGTGTCCCTGGAAGTAATTGCTGTATGGTGCTATACTTGTGATTTCCAAATAGTAGAAATACAATATTTTTGTTTTTCATGTATGTTTCTCTAGATTTTACAGTTTTTCACATTATATATGTACTACTTATGTATTAATACAATTTTTTTAAAGATAGTGCAAGTGCTGGATTTAAAATGTCTTAGCTCTGGTCCATGGTTCAGACCCTGACTTAGCACTGTGATCTTGGGCAAATTATTTTCCTCTGTAAGCCTTGCTTTTCTCAACTCTGAGTTGGCACTGAACACAGAGCACGTTCATACAGTTACTGTGAGAATTAGAGAGATAACAAATGCAAAGCACTTAATAAAAATCTGATATCTAGTCATGTCCTAATAAATGTTAATTATTATTACTGTGATCAAATGTTACCAGAGACCATCTGAATATAGGCTTTATCTGAGAAACTAAGCCAATTTATTGCTTAAAATCACGATTTTGGGTCCTACTGAGGCGTATTATGCAGTGAGATATCCATTAATGAGTTTGTTTAGATTAACAAGTTCAGGACCATTCTCTATAGCCTAACTGCAAGCCAAATAAGGGCCCTGAACCAAAGCACACTCCATTCTTAATGACCTGTGAGGTTCAGATACGTGCTAATATAGGACAGCCTCTGACAAACTTAGGAGTTTATCCAAATCATGCTTCTCTGCAATACCCTTAACCATCATTTGAAGGTTTAAATTTCACAAAAAGCAATTTCACTGTGACAAGGGCACTACTAATTATTATGTATATTATGTAGCCACACCATCTGTCTTAAAAACCACAATTTTGTAAATTGTTTTCAATGACATATTGTAGGATTCCTCTGCATATGAAGTTCATGATGAAACCCTTCAGTGAGGCTTCTTGAATTAAAAACCAAGACATTAATGATTTTTAAAAAGGCAACATACACATTCTGCTTGATAAATCGAGGATGCAGAACGTACACTTCATGAAATGAAGTTAGCAGATTGAGATCTGGAAACTGTATTAGAATTCTAGATCATTTAAGTCAGGTAATCTGAATTGTCCACGTGCCAGTGAAGGCCTCTAGAGAATGAATCGAGTTCAGAGGAATCATTGGCACCACATCTTACCCTTAACTTACCCACCCCCTCTTAAGATGTCCTGGCAGACATCAAGAAAATATAATGCAGGGACATGTAGAAATAAATATAAAAAGAGCCCACTAATGGTTAAAAAATGGTGATGAAGAAACTTTGTCAATCGACCAATTAAATTGATGTCATGAGAAAGCAAAAACTGTTTGAAATGGAATACTCTAACCTTAAAAACAAAATGGAGGCAGTGCTCTTCTTTGCTTAATTTAAAAACTTACTATAACAGATAAACTTTGAAATCTGAGTAATTTAACCCAATGAAAGTTTATATCTCGCTGTGGTCACAGTCCGTTACAAGGTTTCCTGGCGAGCAGCCTTCTGTGGAAAGATTCAGAACCCAGGCTCCTCCATGTTGTATGGTTCTCATAGTCACTCATTATCCACTTTGGTCTGGAAGAGGCCTTATCACCCTCTATGGAGAACTATATATAAACTAAGCATGTAAAGGGGCCTGGGAAAAATATAGTTCCTGTCTGGGGAGCCATTTAATAGCAACATCTCTGCACTGCAGAATGGAGCCCAAATGTGGGGGGTCAGCTGAACAGCTTTGCTCTCCTTCCCTTCTTTGTCCGGTTTTAGGAGCAAATAGCTCACATGTGAGGGTGATAGTGATGGTAAAACCTTTTCTGGCATGTCAGTCTAGTTTCACAAGGCACGGTGAATGATATGGTATTGACATCACTAAGCATTACCCAATTCAATAAACATTTGTTAAGACTGTAGTATGTGCCAGATTGTACAGGGTACTAACGGAGAGGAAAATGAATGGACTTGGTCTGTAGGAAAAGTAAGGAGACAGACATATGCATAATTAACATTAATTGAAGGTGAAATAAAAGTGCCAGAATTGAAGTATAAATAAAAGTGTTAGTAAATGCCAACCAGGAAGCCATTAAATTTTAAACAGTGAGCAGAGAAATCTGTTCTCTATGTAAGACTCTTATTTTCTAGGAGAAGAAGTCTACTCAAGCTAACTCAGGTAAAGGAAGAATTGTTGAAAGAATATGGAGATCACATGCAATGAAAATGCACCCCCCGCCTCATGTGGAACGGAGCATGAGGCAGCTGAGCTATGGCACAAACTATGTCTGATCCTTGTTATGTCTGCTTTTTTTTCTTTTTTTGGTCCCTTCTCTGTTTCTGTTGATTTCCTCAACTTTCACTTAACCCTATAGTGTTGGCAGCCCTAGCTTAAAAGGTCATTTTGGGCCTAGTATTCAGCACCATTTGACTACAATATCTATATTTTTGGAAGGAACCCAATTAGTTATAAATCAGGGGATAAGTAGTCTGGCCTTGGGCCAGCCATTGCTGAGGGTCGTGAGTGTGCAGAAAGGTGGACTCACATAGACCGATGACTTGCCCCTTGCTTGCAGTGACTGGTAAATTAATGCCCAGTATTGGAGGCAACTTTTATTTCACCATTAAAAGAGGTATTGTATTTATATGGGGCTAAAGGATGGAAGACATTTCTGACTTAGGCAGAGCATAAGCAAAGGCAAAGACAGAGGAAACTCCAGGTAAATTTTGGGGACTGTACTGTGCACTGAGAGTGATTGGAGTAGAAGAGACATGGGGCTGGTCGAAATTACTATTATAACGTTGTGAGGCCAGAGCCTGGGAATTTAGAGTCTGTAGACAATGGAGACACCTTAGAAATGTTTTTTTAGCAAGGTTCTGTACAAAAGATAAAACCACGGTATGCATACAGGCGATATTGTGATCATTCAGCATGGTTTCTTCATGGATAACTTGTCACCTGGCATCTTAATGGTCACCAAAAGCCTGCTGGTATGGAACTGGTCACTCTCGCAGAAGGAAGCTTGGTATATTGAAAAGAGAAGGTTTCAGGCTTTGGGATCAGGGAGATCTGTGTTCAAATCCTGACTTTGACATTTTCCAGATGGATGTCTTGGGCAGTTTACTTTGTTTTTACAAACTGAGTTTTCTCACCTGTACAATTTAACATTCAGCCAGTTTACATTGGGATGACATAATGACTGGAGGGGAATGGATAGGTTAAGGGACAACTGAATTGATTAGTTAGTGCCCAGTGTTGTAATTGTGGAGCCGTATGAATCAGGTCTGTAGTAAGGATTCAATGGCAGAATGTTTGTAAAATGCTTGGCAACGAGCCTGGCACATAGCAAAGGGCCTGGCACATGACAAAGAGGCATTCCACATTAGCTATGTTTTCTCTTGTCCATTTCCACTTGAAAATTTCAAGTCTTCAGTATGATGATAACAGCTTGAATCAACAAGGGGTCCTTGAACTGGCTGCCATATGATAGCTACTAAGGCACCTGAGCAGCCCCCAGCCCAGCACAGACAGGTCAAGAGGATCCTCGCTGTTCTGTCAGAGGGGTTAACTTTCAATAATGGCTCTTGTCCAAGCTGTGGCTGTAAATACTGCAGATAACCAGTCATCCCTCCTGGGCCCTTCAGTGCATCAACCCGGTACTGATTTCTAGAACTCAGATGGGTTACCTCATTTCAGTGATTCCTTAGTTTTGCAGTTGACAGAGGACAAACTCATGGCTAGAACTTAGGTTAAGTTCACATCATTGTGATAATTAGTTGTCAGAACAAAGAAAAAAGTGATCAGGAACATCTGATGTCACCTTAGAAGCCACTAGTATTAATTCCAGATGAGAAATAGAAAATGAAATCTGTGATAGGCCCAGACTACAAATAAAGCAAGAACATGGTCCTCCTAAAGCTATTCAATTTTACAGATGAAAAGAAATCCAATAATTTTGGATTTCCAAGCATGAGAATACTTTTTGGATTATAGAAAATGCACATAGGCCTTTTGAGCCTGCGCTGTTGTAACCATTAGAGTTTTGTGTAGGAAGTGATCCACTGGGAATTCCTGGGGACCCTGTTGTTGGGGGTGATGTTTATTGGTATTACTGTATAGGAAGTATCATGTGCCCATTTTCTTAACCCAAGAGGCTTGAATATTCCCATTGCTATGGCTTAAAAAAGAATGCTTACACAGAGAATACAGATTCCATGGCAGTATTTGTCAAGAACAAGATGAAAATTTTAAGATACAGCAAAAACGTAAGTCCCTTGTCTTGTCACTTAGAACTCCCCCTACTGCTTTTAAAGTAAGACAATCAAGTTCAAGGTCAGGAGACTACAGGACTCTTAGGTGTCCCTTGAAGACACAGCTTCTCTCCACGTCTTCTTTTTGTTTCCCCTACATTTTTATTAATTTCTGTTTAAGTGAGAGCACTTTTCGTGCTTCCTGCCCCAGGCACAGAGCTCTCCAGGCGACAAAGAGCTGCAGCATTACTCAGTCATTCTTAGGAACTGACTAGACCGTCAGCCTAGCACACTAGTGCATATCAGAAAACGCAAGATGAGGGCATCACAAGGCTCTAAAGAGAATCCAGACTGGGCCTGAGTCATTCTCTTAATCACTCTGGTTAAAGGTTATCACCAGTTCCATAGTGAGGCAGAAATGGAGACTGATTCTAGAATCACAATTTCTTTTTCATAGCTTACTGTATACTGTGTACTGTACTGTGTGTGAAGTACTACTACATACATCCAATCTAATTTTCATACCGAATGTGGTTTAGTCATTTTCAGTGAGTCCTTCTGTCTTCTCCATACAATCCGAACTTAGAATTCAAATCCCTTCATGGATTGTTACTTGTGATTCCTGAGTTGTTATATGTGCCTGACCATGTAATCAATGTTTTAGTGTTCCGAATGGGGAAAGCCAGGCAGGGTTCTGGACAAACTGATGCATTTACAGGGCTCATTTCAACATTAGTATACGACTAGTACACTGAGGTGATCGAAAGCACTGTTTTTTGTTTCTGACACTTCATCTTGCAGTGTTGGGCTGGACACAGTCAAATGCAAATGAGGAAGCAATGAGACACTAATTGCCTAATATTCAAGAGCAGTATAATTTGTAAAGCAGAGCTATACTGACATTGATTACAAAGCCCTTGTTCTTAAGAAGTTCTACAATTACCACTAAAGGTGTCACTAACATTTGTGTGGATCGCAAATTTCTCTTGGCTTCTCTTCTAGAAAGGAAACAAACCTTTTAATTTTGTCCTTCTAAAGAAATTTAGAATCCTTTGTTCAATCTTCATTATGAAAACTTGCCTGTAAATTTGGAAGAGTACCATTAAATGTCTTTGCCCTTAGCCCTTTCTCTCTACGGATGCCAGATCATGTTATGCCTCCTCCACGGAAAATTTTAATGTTAGAAGACTCCCCTGATCCGTGTGCTAAAGCTGATCAAACTCTGTGATTGATTACGCGTGTGAAACCAAATACTAAACCTTAAAATAGATGTGAAGGAAGTGGAATATCATCCCGGGAAGTTCAAGTCAATCAACATGTTTTGTCATTCATAAAGGATCTCTTTTATGGTAACCTGGCAGTTATTCTGAGAAATAATCATATTTTTTTCAGTCACACTTCTGACAATACATTTAGGAATTATTTGTGTGGAGGCAAAAGTTTAGCTCTGGACAAACAAATTACAATTTTTATATCATTGTAAGGGAGAGTATGTATAACACATTCTAAATTAACTGGCAAAAGAAGCCAAAGGCCTTAGTTTTTTCATACAATTGTGAGCATCAAGTCTTGATAATTGTTGGTTTTGGTGCATGACAATAAGAATTCCAATGATTATTCAAATTTGGGAGAATTTGTTGATTGTGTGATCCTGTGTTTTGAAGTAGGTAACATTTTGAATTATGTGATCCCAAGTATCTGCATAACACATCAAGTGTTCCTTGCAATACACGGATTGCAAAACATTATACCATCTGGTAAAGGTTCTGCACTTACTTCACGAAGCCTTAGAGAGTGAGACTGTAGGATTCCTCCAAGGGTTTCTGTGGCCATTGGTGGGCACTGCTGGGAAGGACAGCTCTGCCCTTTCTGGAGCAGCATAGTTGGATGACCAGGGACTACTTCTGTAAGTAGTTGAAGGAGCACTGACCATGGGAACCACAAGGAAATTAAGGGACCGCTCCTTTCCTGTTTTGAGGATTGCATACGTACATTGGGTTCTGTGTTGCCCAAAGGAGAGGTTCCTAAAATATGACACCTCGCTCTCATTAGGGAAACTGGATGCTAGAATTTATTTAATTTAAAGATCAACAAATTATTGGGATGCTTTCTGCTCCCAAGTATTTTTCAACAAGTCTGTACTCTACACAAGGGATTTTTTTTTTTTTTGCTGGAGAGTTCTTCATAAAAAATCCATTATTTCATATGTTTATGTTTTTAAAATTCATAAACACACTTCCATTAATTCTTATTGTAGTTTTCCAACTTTTTTAGCTCTCTCTTTAGACTTCCGTTTTAAAACTGGCTTTAAACAGCTCAAATTTTTGCATTAATCTTTGTCTATTGTTCAGTAACTGGAGTCATTAATTCACTAATAGCATTGGAGAGGTGCTAAAGTTTTTCGAAACTGCAGATTGACCTAATTAATGTCTTTTCTGAATTGTGCTAAATCCCCCATTAACCACTCTGGGGCCTCTTAAAACTCCCCAGTCTCTGCTGCCATCTATTCAGAAGTGTTATGTGCTTAGGACAGGTTCTGATTGCCTTGATTATGTGTAAAATCATGTTATGAAAATGTTTGCAAAAGCATTTTTTCTTCTCGTCACTAATTTCTTGGGTTAATCATGTCTAACTGTCACTTTTTACCTTGCCAGCTTTTAGTCGTCCTTCATCCTGTTCGGCAGCACTCAGCAAGCTGGGACTACACCAGCTACTGTTTCTCAGTGGTTGACTTAAAGGATTAAACACAGACCTGGATCAGAACTGTTCTCCTAAACACAGTGGTTGAAGATAATCATTTCACAGTGAAGAGAGATTAGAACCATTGTATAACCATCATTTTTCATTAGTTAAGACTAGGTACAGTAAACTGAGTATAACAATAAATTGTTCTGTCATCTCCATGCTGTGTCTTCATAGAGCTATAGTTACATGTGAATGATTTAGGTCAGGTGACCTTACCGTGAGATTTGTATCTGAGTGCAGAGAATGCAAGTATTAAGCAAGCAATTGTTTTGGCAGAGTGATGACTCAAAGTTCATTTCAGTCTGGGTGTCTTCTATGCCACACAAGTACACGGAAAACACAAAACACCATCTCTCTCTTTTTAAAAGTATATTTTATTGATTATACTATTACAGTTGTCCCATTCCCCCCCCCCCACACCCTTTCTCCCCCTCTGTCCTCTACCTCCCCTCACTGGTCTTCCCTGACTTAGTTCATGTCCATGGGCCATACATATAAGTTCGTTGGCTTTTCCATTTCCCATACCATTCTTAACCTTCCCCTGTCTAATTTGTACCTACCACTTATGCTTCTTATTCCCTGTACCTTTTCCTTCATTCTCCCCTCTCCCCCTCTCCACTGATAACCCTCCGTATGACCTCCATTTCTGTGATTCTGTTCCTGTTCCAGTTGTAACAATCTCTTCTTTTATTTTATAGTGTGGTGCTTAGTCACAAAATGTGATACAATTTTCTTATGCAAGACACTGTCTCCTGCATGTTAGTCAATTCTGCACTGACAGCTAAGGACTAAAATAAAAAAGTAAAAGAAAACATGTAGATGGAGTCCAATGCAGATTCAGATGTCCTTCTGGTGATTTATTTGATAAATATTTATTTGATTTATTTATTAAATTTGGTGATGGTTATGAGCTCCTCATCATTATTTCTCATCCCCTGCCTCTTTGTTTTTTGGAGGACTGTATTCACCAGGTGTTTCTGGTGCTTTGACATCTGGTGTCTAGCTGACTCTGGAGAGACTCCCCCTCTCAGGGCTAGCCAGTTCCAAGAAATAGTAGGCATCTGGCCTGCGAGTGCACCTTTCATGTGGAAACCAACAATCCAAAGCCCATATGCCCAACTACCCACTCTGGGGCAATATTCTCTTGCCCCGATCAGCCTGGGGCTAGATATCTATACCCCAAACTTGCCGAAATTATTCAAATTAGCCAATCCCAAGCCTGCTTACCTTCTCTCACTTGTTTCTTCTTGTAGAAACAGAAATAAAGGCTCTTGCCCACCTTTTCTTCTTGTTTCTCATGTGTCCTGATTGGCCCTGGTGCTTTCCCATTTGGCCCCCAAGGTATGCTGAGCTTTCTCCTCTTGGGACTTGTGAGGGTAATGATTATCTTTTCCAATGGCAGTCATCCCCTTATTTGTTGGCCTCACCATATCTGAATAATAATAGAACTACATTTTACAACAGGCAGCCATTCCTTTCAAAAACAACATGTGCTATCTAATCATATTATTGATCATTTTCACTGTCTACCTTCTTCCCTCTTTTCCCTCCATCTGCTAGAATAAATTGGAAGGCAGGCATTTTGTCTCTTTTGTTTGATGATGAGTTTTAAGGGTGTAGAATTATGGCATATAATATGTGCTCAGTAAATATTTGTTCTTTAAAAATATTTTGTTTATTTATTTATTTATAAAGGAAAAGGGACGGAGAAAGAGAGGTAGAGAAGCATCAATGTGTGATTGCCCCTCGCGTGCCCCCTACTGGGGACCTGGCCTGCAACACAGGCATGTGCCCTGGCCAGGAATTGAGCCAGAGACACCTTGTTTCACAGGCCTGCATTCAATCCACTGAGCCACACCAGCCAGGGCTCAGCAAATATTTGTTCAATTGACTTAATTACTTATTTGATTTCTTTGGGTATCTTTTTTCCAGAACTGTTCTGCAGAGATTGACTGATCTTTAGCTGTAGTGAAGATCTGAGTGAAGAAGTAATTTCTGTCTTGTTTTGTGTCCTTGACACACATAGAAGCAAACAAAGTGGTCCGAGGGGTGTCTTCCGTTCACTTTGAGTTCACAGTATGGCAGCTGCCTTTGCTTGAGAGTGCCATCCAATGTAAGTCTAAATTCTGGCCCTGGCAACAGGCTAGCTGAGGGATCCTGAACAAGACACATGACTTCTCTGTCTCTTGGTTTGTTCATTTATAAACTGAGGGGATGCACTAGATCGTAATGTACTATACTTAACAACTTTATGAATTTTCCCATTTAGTAATACAGCTTTGTTAAAAATGTTAAAAATGAAAACCGAGACTGAGAGAAATTGAATAAATCACCCAAGGTCCCACACTTTGTAAATGAGAAATAAAGATTTCAGCCCTTTGGAGTCAATCTATGCCCCTACACATATGGTTTCCGTCCCTTCACTTATTTTTAAGTTTGATATGCTTAGAAAAGTACACAAATTATATATGCATAGCACAATAAATGATCACAAAATGACTCCATGTATAAAACCGTCACTCATGTCAAGAAATAGAAAAATCACAGAAGCATCCTCTCTTGAATCCCCTCTCAATCCCCGTCCCTTCCATTTTCCCCAAAGGTCACCACATCTTAAATTCTAAAATCACAGATTAGTTTTGTTTATTTTTGAAATTTATATAAGTAGATTCTCAGGTACATTCATTTATGTCTAGCTCTTTTGCTCAATAGAATGTTTATAAAATTCATTAGTTTTATTGCATGTAACTGTAGTTTGTCTTTCATATGCAATTGTACAAGTATACTATTATTTGTTTATCCATTTTACTATTAATTAACATTTAAGTTGCTTGTAGTTTGGAGCTATTATGACTAATGCTACCTTGATCATTCTTTTGCACATCATTTTGATGTACACATGCATGCGATCCATTTGAGTACATACCTAGGAGTGACATTTCTGGGTCCAAGGTGCCTTCAACATCCCTATCAGCAGTAGGTGAAAGTGCCAGTTACTTCACATCTTTATCACATTTGGTATTAACAGCCTTTTCCTATTTTTGTTTTCCAGTGGATGGTGGTATTTACTTAGATCTGAATCCTCATTTTCCGGATGACTAATGACATTAAGTATGGTTTCTTACATCGGCCATTGGATATGTTGTTTCTGACATTGTCAAGTCTCTTCCCATATTTCTACTGAGTTGTCTGTGTTTTTCTTATTGACTTGTAGGAATCTTTGTAAACTCCAGATAGACCTGGTTTTATGCTCTATAAATATTTTCCCCACTACAATAATGTTGCTGTATCATTTGGTTGGTAACATCAATGCTATAATTAATTTCAGTGATTCGGTGTTGGGAATACACAAACTGACTCAGTATTTACCCCTTCATCTCTTCTGGTGTGTCATTGATAGGCATATTAAACTTCCCAAAGTAATTCTGGGTTGATTTCCTCAGGGTTCTCTCTCTCTCTCTCATTTTTTTGGGTAACAATCTCTTTACACATATGGAGATTGTACAGAAACTAAAAGCCACTTCTTGGGATTCAAATTTTGATAAGATGGGTGAAGAAAAAGTGTGTGGATTCTAAGACCCTGAAATAAAAAGTTCTTAGCTATAAATACCAATAAATTCCTGACTTCATTTTACTTCTGAGCCTCATTTTCATCCTGACTCTTCTTCTCTCTCTCCCTTCTGCACCTAAGATAAGTGGTAATACCCTTTATTAGAGGGTGAATTGAAGGTAAGTGTTATACTATCAAGGATGAAGGGAGTGTGAGGGATGAACATGAGGGTTTTAAAGTATATTGCATGAAAATTTTAAAAACTGAAAGTAATCATTTTAGGTGAAATGTCACATGTTTTGAAGTTTCAAAATAGTGGTAGTGGGAACTCCACAGCAAAGACCAGCACAGACACTCAATGGAGAGGGAAGGTTGTGCAGTATGACATCACTCCGTATCCCTTTATTGAAGGCAACCTACCTGCACTTACATCTTGTGAAGTTCTGACCTATCTGTACAGGTAATTGTATCTTATTTCACTATGGTACCACTGGTATTTGTTGAACTAGAGTGTGTGTTTCTTAAAGCAGTATCTTTCTCTGCCCATGCTGACCTGAGTAAAGAGGAAAATATTCATCTTGGTCAGCGAAGACAAGAGCCTAGGAATGCTCCTAAGCTTAATGTCATTATCTCCAGGTGGAAGCTGGTCAAGAAACCAAATTTATAAAAGGTTTTAAACCTAGGATTCTTCAATAGCTTCTATTGATTTATTCCTGACATCGCATGCCACATGTCCTCTGCATGTGCATACATGTGTTTTTCTGGGGAGAGGGTCCATAGCTTCCAAAAACATTCAAGGAGATCTATGATTTCTCAACAGTTACATCAAACTGATCCAGTCCAACACCTTCCTTTGGGAAAATAAAGAAACTGTCTTACTTTAAGTCCTGCATCATTCATTATTCCTGACTCCTGGATAGACACTTCAGCCAGACAAAAGATTACAGGGTTAAAGGTGAGAAGTTGAGTAGTGACTGTGAAACATCTCCCTACCATGGAACTAAACATTTTTTAATTAAAACTCACTTTCAATTATAATATGATTCAGTGGAAATACAGGATTCAATATACAAAACATTGCTTTATTGCCAAGGCATCCATTTATTTTGTAACTTGGGGGAAGCCTGTAATTAGAGTTAATAGTAGTTCTGATTAATAAGTTCTATCTGCTCTCATACTGTGCTAGGGTTCCTTAGAGTGCTGGTACATGTTTTATTAGCATGGAAGGGCTGTTTCAGCTCACCTCTCCTCACTTGAATCAGTTGCCTGCTGGCCTGTTACTCAGTTTTTGTGTGGCAGAACCTTACTGGGTCTGCATGATAATGGGCTTTTTAAATCCTAAACAATAAACATTCATTTCACTTCTCCACCCATCACAGAAATGCTCTCTAACCTCAAATCAGCCACAAATAAGACTTGGAAATCAGTTCATTGTGCTTCGGCTTCCTGCCTGGTTCATGCTTTGCAGCAAGTACTAAAATATCTGCAGAGCATGTGTGTTTAGAATATGTACCAGTAGAGGTGGGGTCTTCAACCCTTTTGTGACATTTCTGCTTTTATCTATAGAACAAATTCTATTGAGCAAAGCTAATTTTTATGCATTGCTCACTAGGATTAGAAAGGCCTGAGATGGGTTTCAGGGGGAGAAAAAAGCTCTCTGGTGATTTCCCCCAAGTTTTGGGAGTATTTTTAGCATCAGCATCCTAAAATCCTCTGGTTTGAAAATTATGTTTCATGGGAAACCAATTTAATATATTTGTGCTTGTCAGATTCATTAGAATGTTCTCATGCATAAGGTGTCAGCAGTCGGAGAAGCCAGGATGGTTGCAGTTAGCCTTGAAGAGGATATCTTGTCAGGTTGAGACACAAGATCAAATGGTTATATCTCAAATTCCCTTCTGCTGGGGTTTGAAGTTGGAGTCTGACTTTTTCCTCATATCTTCTAGGCCAGAGTTCGATTATTTTATCATCTTCCTATGCTCCTGTGAGCTTCCAATTTCTTAAAATTCATGAGAACTTAAGGCCAAGAAGGGCAATTCTCAAATGTTTTCAGTTCGAGGACCACTCAGGGAGGCAAAAAGCCCTCTCCTAGCTATTACTATTGTAATCACCCCCCATCTCCCCCCACTGCCCTAACAGCGCTGCAATTAATTAGTGGCAAGACTGATGCTGCTTTTGGGAAGTTCAAGAAGCTGATCTGTGTTTTTCATTAGCATAAGAAAATTAGTAACTTATGCTAGAAACTAAAGCATTAGTTCTGTTAAACTATAATATAAACCTTAATATGCAGGAGAGCAACCTGAAACAACATGGGGGTCCTCTTAGACCACATTAAGATGGATATCTTAGAGCAGGGTGCGTGGTACAGCCACAGATCAGCTAACCCTTTAATGATATTCATCCATTCTCTTTTCCTCCCTCTCTCCCTCTCTCTACATGCACACATTTGCTTTCAGGCAAGGTTTTTCCCTGGTTTCAATCATCCATTCTAATCAACAATGGAGATCTCTCCAAGTTTATTGTATGCTTTTTACTTTATGTTCCAAGAGCTCATCTTGAAGAGCAGGTGCCCATTCAATTTTAATATCACTGCAATGTATTTGAGATGGAGGCATGATACAATGATCTCCCTTACTGAAGTTATGATTAAACATAATGAGTAGGATCAGTCTGCAAGCTTATTACTATTCTGTATCATAAAATTGCCCAAGAGTAAAGTGCAAATACAAACAAGGGGTTTTAATGAGCCAATGTAATAGAAAGATCCAGGCACCGAGAAGCTAAGGCTGGGCTTTGGCCCCTTCCAATGGCTGGCTTGAACCAAACTCTTTTAGACCATGTCTCAACTGAGGTTAGTCAGTTTCCAAATATACTGCAGATTAGCTCTAAACAATGTTATTCACTTAGGTTTTTATTTTATTTTATGTGAGAAGTAACATTTTAACTAACCTGCAAAATACCAAATGATATAAAATCAATCGATCAATCAATTTTCTAGCAACACTTTCTTCTTTGGGAGTGTAAAAGCTTTGGTCGTTTTAATTGACTGTAAGTGATGACGCTGGGTCAGGAAAAAGTCTCTTAAGGACCATTCAGACCCTTGGAATCACGCTGTCATTGAGATTTATATTAAGCCATCATCATAAACTGAAGTTTTTATTTTCTGTCTTTTGTGACCAGAATGCTTAGGATCTGTCTTCCTAGGAAATGTTAAGTATATGATGCAGTATTGTTAGCTGTAGTCACTTTGCTGTACAATGACTCTCCATTGGGAACTTGTTGATCTCAAGTAACTGAAACCTTGCACCCTCTGATAAACATCTCTCCGCCCCCTCGCCCCAACCACCACCAGCCCCTGCCAACCATCATTCTCCTCTCTGTTCTATGAAACTCAAGTTTTAAACATACACACATACACACACACATAAGATTATATATATATATATAACATTTAAGACTATATGTAATTATATATATATATATAATTCCAATGATAGGCTGAAAGGTATGTCACTCATCTCTTTGCAGAACAACAGAAGTCCTTTAGCTTTCTTCTCTTTGAACATGCATACCTCTCCCTGCATGTAAGTATTCTAAAGGTGCCAAAAATGAACTCCTATAAAGGGAACACTTGGGTTAATTCAGCATATGATAAGTTTTCCTTTTAATTTTTGGACAAGAACTGGTTGTGATTTTAGACTTAGACAAAATGGAAGGAGAAGGTGATGTGAGTCTATTCATCTTAAGTTGTATTCCTCAGGGGCTATGTTGCTAGTGAAGATTTTGTGATGGGTGAGGATGGATATTCATTCATTGACACAGAACTGTCCTTTGGGTGGTTCAGAGCTCTTCTGGGTATTGTGTATTTGTAGGGTTTTGGAGTGCAGCTTTGGACATCCTCAATGACCTTTCCTGTGGACTTGTCGAAGAATGTTCACATGTCAGACATTTGGATTTCAGGGGGAAACCCTCAGGAAATCCAGATATAAGTTGTCTTGCTTCATTGTGATATTTTAACTATTGGAAAAGAAAGTTGCTTTCTAGTATAGCTCACGATTTTTTTTTTAACTGGACGCACATCCTGGAGCTTTGGGATTTTAACTATCTCCTCTCTTTTGCCCAGACTTTCTGTAGACAAAAACATTTGATACAGCGAAGATGAATTTATCTTTGTGATGGCAGAGCTCTAACCACAAATAAATTCCAAAATTTGAAAGCAGCAAACAAAGTCACAATTTTAGGAGGTGCAACTCATCCCTCTACCACACTTGGGGAAGATAATGTTGTTAAAGAAAACTTCTGGTTTTGAAGCTCAGAATACACTTATCACTTGATAATTTATAGGGTGACAATTCTTTTTAATGGCATCTAGTAGGCACTAAATTGCTTTAGGGGACAGAGACATTGTGTCACCAGCAATTCACTAGAAGGTTACAGGCCATTGTCAAAAACAGCATGTTTGAGCTCCCTGCAGTGATTTGATAACATGGTGTGATGTCTGTAAAAATTCCAGAGTTGAAGGTTTTTCTGGAGTCCCCGTTTCCTAGGAACATGATGCTGAAGATCTACTGTGAATGGGGATGTTTGAATGGAACCAAAGGGTGACTTCTGCTTCAGGGAGATGCCCTTTAAAGCTCTGAAGGATGCAAACCAACTGGCTTTCGGTACATGTTGATTTGACCTCACTACTCACACAATTTCAGTGAATTTTTGTGTATCACTCAATTTAAAAAAAATTCTTTTTCTGCTGTGATCTTTCAACCTTATGATTATGCCAGAAGCTTCGGAAATGTTAAAGGACTATTTTGCCTGCTGAAAAAGCACACATTTGGGGGAAAGGCGGTATTTAAGGGATATTTAATGCACAAAAAAGAAGGAAAAAAATCTCTGTAGTGCCAAAAACATCAGAGTTTACCTTTAAAACCCTAAGCTTAGATCTTGATGGGACTTAGGTAAAGATGTAAAGGTGTTGTCAGAGAATATTTGACCTTGTAGGAGTGGCAGCTGTTACTCTTAGCTTCTTTTACCTTCTCTTTTGAGTCAAATTTCCTTGATGACCCTTCTATTCTTCAAGAACTTCTCAGTTGTTACCTCACAATGTACCTCTGAATGCTGGAAGGTACACACACACAGACAGCATATGTAAAGAGTCACACATGTCATAAAATGTTGGCAGGTGTCTGCAATACTCATCATTGGAGATGCAGCTGAATTTAAAGTACGATACTGAGATTGATAAAGATCGAAAGAGATGAGGGAAAAGAGACTGAGCAAGTTCATGTAACAGCTGCAACCATTCCCAAATGTTTTTCTGCATAATCATGCAAGAAATTCATCATGCATTTCCTATTAAATATTCATGCAACTTGCTCCATAGGAGGGCTGTGGTATTTATTAATTCCCAGTGTTGGTACGTTTTGGTACATCTACTGCCAGCAATAAATGTGTCATGCCTAGCAAATTCAATTCTTGGCAGAAAATGTTAGAATATAATACTTACTTACAGGATATTGAAAGCTTTAATTATGTCTAAATGATTTTTAAGACTATCTCGAAATAAGCAACTGATTCCCTTTGCTTTTAGATGAAAGCAAGGGTCAGTGGTGCAGGGAAAGGATGGGGAGATAGCGCTTCGCTTAAAGTGCTATCACTTTAAGTGATCTTTGGGAGGCGATCCGCTTCTACAACACACTAGTAATGACTCTAAAAAGTGTTTGGGTCATTTGCTCTTTTATACAGTTGAAAGTTCCCTTTCTTAAAATCTAATTAATTGAAAGGATGTAATAGGAAAAACCAACTATTAAAACCTGTCCCCCAAGTTTGTTAGCACATAACATGATAAACCTCTAGTTGGGGCTGGTCAACATAGATTGATAAAAATAAAAATGAAACTCATACTGCACTTCAGAACACTTTAACATGGTTGGACACAGGGTAAGGTGTCTTTTTTTAGTACCACATTTAAACAATTTCTATTTAGTGAATTACACAAAACTTGAAATGGCAGAAAATAAAATGGAAATAGAGGACATAGGCTCGGTCTTTAAATTGTTTACAGTCTCATTGGGGGAGAAAGACATTCATCCAATCAACACCTAGAGAAACAAACAAATATTTGATCATGTAGAACTAACTGGCTGTATTCTTAATGTGCATATGTTTACTTTTCCAAACAATTAAAGAAATACTTTTTCTCATGACCACTCCATCAAGTAGGAAGAGCAGACAATGTCCTTGTTAATTAGGTGAGGAAAGTTGAAGGGCTGGTCTGTGTTTATTCGTCAGGCTATTGGAGAAATGTGGTTACAACCAGTTATTCTGACTCTTGGATATAGGGAGGTAAAACACACCGAGGGAAACCCTAAAAAATGTTTCTTCCAGTAGCTCCTCTTTTGTTCCATAGCAATGGCTCCCCAGAACCCATATTAAAAACAATATGGATTTTTGCTTTTGGTCTTGATGAAGCAGTCGGCAGCAGACCACTGTCTACCTGGAAACAGTTTGAAAAACTAGATGAAACAAGACACAGCAATTAGTTCAAGGCATAGGAGAGCTGCTGAAACAACCAGGACTGGGGTGGTATAAACAAAAAGGGGGAAATATCAAGAATTACAGCCAATAGTCTGCATTTATTTCTTCCTTGGGGGGCATTCCCTGATGCTGGGCATGGGGTGAAAAACCCTGGAATTTACATCCCATAAGGAGGGCTGCTGCTGGGAAACAGAAAAACAAGCATTCTGTTTATTTTTGTTTGTTTGTTTGTTTTTCAGGAGGAAGGGGTGTCTAAGGAAAAAAAAAATGAGGCAAAAACTTGAAATTGACATAAGACCAAATTTCTCCTTAATCCATTTATGAAAAATATGAAGCTGTGGCTCAGAAGACTCAGAAGCTAAGGAGAAAGCCTACAAACAGCAGGGGAAAGTTCTTAGCAGTCTCGCCATGCTGAGGCATAAGGACGAGCGTTCAGGACCAATCCAGAACCGAAGTAAACCAGAAATAGACTGATCCCTACTAAAACTTCTACCAGTCCAAGTCATTTCATTACACTCCTTCATTGGATTAGGTTGATCAGTTTTCACTCTATCTGCCTGTCACGTAAAAGTTAACCTCTCTCTGGATTTAATTAACATTATATGGATCCTTTACTACTATGTCATCCATATAGCTACATCTATCTATATATTCTATTACGCCATAAAAGCATTTCTGGATATGCCAAGAAGCAAAATCATGTGACCAAAAAGAAGAGAAAATATATAACAGAAACGGAGCTACAGTTGATGCAAATACTAACATTAGCACACAACTATCTTAACAATGATTAGGATGCTAAAGGAAATAGAGAAAGGGTAGAGAAAATAGAAAACAAGTTGAAAATGTTATCACAAAGTTGGAATCTGTTTTTAAAAAATAAATAAATGGAAATTCTAGACTGAAAAACAATAATTTCAATATATGGGCTTCCCAGCAGAATAGATTTAGCAGAGACATGATGAAGACACTGGAAGGTATGTCAATAGAAAAATATTTAAATTGCAGCAAGAGAAAAATAATAATAAAAACACAGTAAAGAGCATTAGAGACACATGGGAAACAGTAAAAAATTCTATCATGTATTAGTTGAGCACATAAAGAAAGTTGAGAGCACAAACAATATTTGAAAATATATTGGTCAAAAATATATGAGTCAAAAATGAACCCACAGATTTAAGAAATGCCTAAAACCCAAATGTGATCAATAAATTTAAAAAACACAAAAATGGTGCATCACAGTAAAAACTGTGGTAAACTAAAGATGAAAAGATAAAGTTTAAAGCAACTAAATTAGGTTTATGATCTTTAGAAGAAGAACCAACAAAAATTATCACTCTTCACTGTCACAGAAATTATGAATGCCTGGAGACAATAGAATGACATCTTTAAAGTAATGAACAGAATATATCTGCCAACCTAGGACTCTTTGCTCAGCAAAAAATTCTTTAAAAATAAGCTGAAATAAATATATTTTTAGAAAAGCACAAAGGTAAACTTTTGGTGACAGATATACACTAAAAAATATAAACTAAAGGGAGTATTTATGCCTAAAGTTTTAACTAAATATTATTTCATATGGAAAAACAGAAATACAAGAAGAAATGAGGAACACATAAAAGGTAAATATGTGAGTAAATATAAATAAATCTTCATTGTAGAAACCATTATACTAGTATCTACTGGGTTTATTATATATAGACACAAAATGCGTGATAGAAATGCAAAAGTTGGAGGAACTGTATGAAAGTAAGTGTTTCAAGTTCTAGTATTGTAAAGGGAAGTTGCAAAAGAAATAAATTGACCTAATTGTACTAAAGCAGTGATGTAGTGCCTCTCCAATATAATCACTAAAGAAATGTTAGAAAAAGAATATAAATATATGGCAATATGGAGAAAAAAGAAATAACAAAAAATAAAACTGATTAATTGAAAAAGAAAACAGGAAAGAGGAAACAAAAGGATAAAACAGATGGAGCAAATAGAAAACAAACAGAAAAATGGTAACTATAAACCCAATTTATTACAATTATGCTAAATTAAAAAGGATGAAATGTTTCTACAAAAATTAAGAATTTTAGGCTTGATAAAAATAAAAGCAATACTTTTTTAAAATATTAATTTTAAAAAAAGATTTTATATTTTTATTTTCCTTTAGAGGGGAAGGGAAGGAGAGAGGGAGAGAAATATCAAATGTATGGTTGCCTCTCGTGCATCCCCTGCTGGGAACTGGCCTGCAACCCAGGCATGTGCCCTGACTGGGAATTGAACCGTGGTTGTTTGGTTTCCAGGCCTTCACTCAAGCCACTGAGCTACACCAGCCAGGGCTAAAATATTAATTTTAAAGGACATGCCTTAAGTATAAGGACACAGAAAGATTAAAATGAAAAAGACAGAAAAAGAAATACTATGTAAATATTAACCAAAAGAAAGGGGCAAGTTTCAAACAAACTAGACTTTAAGGTAAGAAGTAGGAAAACAGATTGAAAGTGAAAAGGAGGTAAATGCACCAGGAAGATATGCAATTCTAAATCTGTACTTACCCAGTAACGTAGTTCCAAAATGTGGAACGTGAAAACTGCTGTAAGTAAAAGAAGAAACAGACAAATTCACAATCAGAGTAGGGGTACTTTAACTCACCCTTCTTAATAGGAGACAAATAGACAAAACAATTAATGAGACTATAGAAGGTATGAACAATAAAATTAGCCAACTTGAGCTAATTGATATTTAGAAAATAATGCACCAAACAACATTAGAATACTCATTTTAGCAATGAGAATACTCAGCAATGTCAGAATATGATTTTAACAAATGTTTCATTTTTCCAAAATTGTTCATATGCCACATCATAAAGCAAGCCTCAATAAATTTTAGAAATTCAATTAATCAGAATATGTTCTCTGACCATGATGGAATTAACCTAGAAGTCAACTAGAAAATTCCCAACTCTTTAAAAATTAAACCATATATATCTAAGTTAAGTTGTATTTAAAAATTAGAAAATATTGTGTACTGAATGAAAAGGAAGATAGAATTTGTCAAAACTTGTGTGATGTACCCCAAGTACTTAAAACACGTATTAGGGAAAAGATAGAAAAGGAAAATCTAAGCTTCCATTTCAAGAAACTAGAAAAAAAAATAGCAATCAGAAATAAATAGAAAAAAATAAGCCAGGTACAACAGTGATCAATAGAATAGAAAATGAAGCTAAAAGTTGGTTCTTTGAAAAGATTGGTTAAATTGATTAAATGTTAGTAAAACACAAATGACCAGTATTAGGAATGAAAAGTAGGCCTCATTGTAGATTCTGGGGAGAGTAAAGAAATAAAACCAGGGTAATATAGGCAACTTTATACCAATAATTTTAATAATTTAAAGGAAAATTGATGAATTCCTAAAAAAACCATTTAACAATTAGATTTTTTCATTTAGAACTTTTTAAATTTAATTAAAGCATCTACATTTCCCACACTACTCTTGCCCACTTTATGACACATGGACATGAACTAAGGGGGGGGAGTGTGGGTGGGAGGGGGAGTGCAGGGTGGAAGAGAATGAAGCGGGGGAAACCCATTATGCAACAGATTATGCCAACTGTAATGGCATAATCAATAAAATATGTTTAAAATTTTTCATTAAAGCAATCAAATCCGTTATTAAAAGCCTGCTCACAAAGAAAACTCTAGGCCTATGTCACTTTACTGATAAATTATTCTAAACATTTAAGGAGAAAAGAATACCAACCTTATGTAAACTCCTCCAAAACACATATTACATAAAAAGGGAGTATTTTCTCAACTTGTTTCATGAGATCAGTATGATCTAAAACTTGAAAAGGAATTACAATAATAGAAAATTACAAACCAATCTCTTATAAATTTAGAAGTGCAAATCCTATACAAAACAGCAAAATAAAGTTAAGTATGGTTTATTCCAAGAATTTAGGGGTTCTCTAAGAAAAATGCCAATAGAAAATGGACAAATGATTTGCACAGGCCCTTCATAAAAGTAGATTTCTGAATTGCCATACATATGTAGAAAGTTGCTAAATTTTACCAAACCTCAGAAAAATGCAAATTAAGACCATACTGATATATACTATATACTAAAATGAGGTTCTGAAGTAATTGGTGGCAGGAGTATAAATTGTTATAACTACTTTGGAAAGCCATTTGGCAGTAACTACTAAAACTAGCCTAGCAATTCCACTCAGGTATAACAGAAATGCATATATATGTTCACCACAAAAATATGTACAAGACTGCAATCCCACCAACAGCGCACTAGGGTTCCCTTTTCTCCACAACCTCTCCAACCAACACTTGTTTGTTGCTTTGTTTACGATGGCCATTCTGACTGGTGTGAAGTGGTATCTCATTGTGATTTTAATTTGCATCTCTCTGATGGCTAGAGATATTGAGCATCTTTTCATGTGTCTCTGGATCCTCTGTATGTCCTCCTTGGAGAAGTGTCTGTTCAAGTCCTTTGCCCATTTTTTAATTGGGTTGCTTGTCTTCTTAGAGTGGAGTTGTGTAAGTTCTTATATATGTTTTGGAGATTAAACCCTGGTCTGATCTTACCTTCAACAGGAACCTAAACAACAAAACAAACGAACAAGCAAAATATAACCAAAGACACTGAAATAGAGAACAGGCTGACAGTGATCAGAGGGGAGAGGGGAGGGAATTTCAGGGGGAAAGGGGAAGGGTTTACAGGAACAAGTATAAAGGACACATGGACAAAAACTAGTGGGGGTGGAAATGGGAGGGAAATGGGGAAGGCTGAGTGGGTGGGCTGGGATGGGAGTAAAAGACAGAAAACTGTACTTGAACAACAATGAAAACAAATTAAATTAAAAAATATGTACAAGATCACTTATATTACACAATTGATAATAGCTCCAAACTGGAAATAAAGTACATGTCCATCAAGATTGGACAGGGTAAATACATTGTGGCGTACTTGTAAAATGGCATGACATATGCCAGTGGAAATAAACTATTGCTGCAAAAAACAACAGAAATAAATCTCTCAAATATAACGCTGAGCTAAAGAAGACAGAGAAAAGCGCACAGTAGAGGAATTAATTTGTATACATTTCAAAAACAAGTAAAATTAATACATGGTGCTAGAAACAATAAGAGTGGTTTCCTTTCAGAGAGTTAGCAACTAAAGGTGGACAGAAGGAATGATCTGAGGTAGTGGTAAGTTTCTATTTTTTAATCTGGTGCTGACTGCATGGGTGTGTTTGCTCTGCACATATAGATTTGTGAATTTTTTTGGATTTGTCATACTTTAACACAAAGTTTACTCTGAAAGACTATAAGGAAGCACTTATATAAATTATTGAATGCCCTTAAACAAAGACCAATTCTCTCAATTGACTTAAGAGAATCTTTTCCAATAAGCATAACAAGAAAAGATAGGTAGCAAAAGCTTTCCTTCCTTCACCCACAGATCCTGTGCACACACTCGCATAGGAGGAGGAGGCCAGTGTATAGCAGGTGAGAGGGAGAATTCCAGATAAATGGAAGGTAAATTCCAGATATTGGGAAGAACAGGTTTGAAACAGAGTGCTTCTGGGTGAGGTGAGGGTTCTGCTTGGAGCAAATTATGTCTTTCACCGTTCGCTGGAGTTATGTGACAGTCAGACGGAGATGCCCCTGAGGTGTAGGAGGATGGAGGCACTCCTCAAAACACTCATGGAATTGGTTGAAATCATCTATCTTAGGGTGAATGGAAGGCGGGCAGATAATCTTAACTCACATTCGAACATAGGTTATCTGTGCTTCTCTCATCCACCTTACAAGGGCAGACAAAGAACTAATTTATGTATTCTATTATTTTGGTTTTCCAAGTACTCTTGTTTCAGCCATAACATGAAGTGCCTAGTTAAACTGTAAAAAAGCCCAAATTCTACTTTGAAAAACAAGCTTTTGTAACTTTTAACATCAGGTGAGTTTTCACTATTAGCTTATTTTTATTCTTAATTGGAGTTCTGATCTGTTTGATGTTGTGATTATGAGAGGTGCGTGTATGTGTATTTATGTGTGTTGACATATACTCTACACTCTAGTAACACAGGGGGTTATTAATTTTTGCTACTTTCTTTGATCATAAAAACGTTCTTAGTGTATATAAAGTATAAAATCTGAGTTTCCTTAATCTCTTGGTCAATTTAAATCTTGTTTCTACTTGTGTAAGTCCCCTGAAAGTAATTGTTAGCTTCTTGCAGAAATAAAGAATGACATGAATAAACTTGTTTTAGTATAGCCACAAATATAAGCTTATCTGGGTCTAATACTAATGTTTGTATGTTGTTAATACACACTTAAATGACCAGAATGGCTACATTAGAAAAATCACTTTAAAAATATAACCAAAGACAAAAAACAAATATATTCAAAACAGTTTATTATTTTAGCCCTCAGAAAATTGTAAATGTTCAGCTGCATTAGATTTTTTAAAAGATCCCTTCCTTAGTATTTGCTGAGAGAATAGTACATTGCAATAATGTGTATACCAATTTACCACTCAGAAGTCTTATGTAAGTAAAAAAATAAATGGAGCTCAACAATATATGACCTAAAAGCCTTCTAGAAAGGTCCTCTGCAATAACAGTACATCATTTCCAAGAGCTATTAAGTGTTGAGCCAATGCTGGTTTATTAATCCTCACAATCTCCTGAAAGAAAGTAGGTAACAAAGGGAATCCCCATGGATACTTGTGAGCTCTTCACTCCAAGAGGACCAACTGGTAGCTGAACCCAGACTTCCAGGCCCTGAGCACAGGGTCACACAGATACCAAGCTCTCAAGGTGTGGTCTGCACTTCCACTGGCATCACCTGGGGTGCCGTGAAAACAGAAACACACTATCAGCAACAGAAGCCTGGGACCCATCTGAGTGGCTTTTGGTTTTGATCAAGGATCTCTGAGTGTGGAGGTGTGAGAGTCTGCACTTTTTAACCAACACCACCCTCCCTGACCTCGGTGACATTAATGTTCACTGGAGTTTGAGTCCTCCTCCGTTAGAGACCATCAGGTCAACCTTCTCATTTTCTGATGAGGATGTTGAGGCTCAGGGAGGTGAAAGACCTTCAGAAGTCACTGAGCCATTTGGTTGTAGTGCCCAAGTAGATCTGAGTTTCTTAACATTCCCAGGCCAACCTCTCCTACCATCCTTTGTGGCTTCTGACTAATTTGTTTCCTTCTTCAGTGTGAGTGTGATAAGCATCCCTAGAACCAATGCTATGTACTCTAAAATATGACTCCAAATAATTCTCATAAACTCACATTTTACTTGATAGTTAAAAATACTGTTAATGAAAAGTCCAAAGAATATGAAATAACTAAAACTAAGTCTTTCTTTTCAATTCTTTAGAAAGTGGTAAGGCTGGGAAACCAGGGACTCCTCCCTTCTCCAAATCATGAAAGTGTACAGTAGAGAGGTAAGATTGCACTCAGTGAAGAAAGAGAATTCCGAAGGTTACAGTTTATTAACCTGTAGGACATGAATCGGTTTTGTGTATAACTGAGCAATCTTACCCAGATATTCCTTTACTAGACTGCCTATAAACACTTGCTCCTCAATTCTCACTTGAACTAGATTTAACATCTCCCTGGTCCCTTCGTTAACTAATGAGTTAAATACAATCTGTGATATATATTCACTAAGTAGTTGAAGAAGTGTTGTCTTAACTTTTAAAAATTACACCTTAACATGAGAAATAAATCATCATAGGAGGCATGGAGAGGGAGCAGCAACTCTGTGAAGTCTTCCCTGACTCTCGGAAAGGGTCTGACACTTCCTCTTCTCTGTTCCCACAATAGCCACGTGTGCAGAACAAATCTCTGCCTTTGTCACATTGCTGCAAAACCCCAGGGCATGGACCATTCGCTTTGCAGCTCCTTTTTTTTTTTTTTTTGGTATTTGCACATGGTGGAGAGTTAATAATTTTTTTAAGAAAGATTAAGTTGGCTGGTTATTTCAGTGAATGAAGATCTATCACAGGAGTGAAATATGAATGAAATCCAGGACCATATTGTAACAGGGTGCAGAGCGGAGATCCCCCAAAATAGTGAAGCATATTTCCCACAAACCTTGACTGGGGGAAGGGGAGTGAATGATACTTTTATTGGTGTTTAAGACACTTTGCATAACCACAGCAAGTTAATAGCTGTGCTGCTGTCCCAGGCAAAGGAGTCTATGACTTTAAGAGCATCTAGTGACTCATGATATACCGGGGAGGCAGATGATCCTGTGTCACAAGGAACTCTTCCTCTGACTAAAGATGGCATCCAAAGAAGGTAAAATATATGGGGGAACTGACAAAAGTAGCACATCATAGGATGGACCAGACATCAGGTCATGTAGGAAGCTCCGGCCGCGCATTTGAAATAAGGGTGGTCTGAAAGGGAAGGGTTTTTTTCTGCCCTGTGGCCTGGGGTAGTAAGGAAGAAGATGCCATGCAGTGTGAAGTGAGGTAGCAACCAAGCAGGAAGAAAGAGTGTAAGAAAAGAGTTGATGGAGCTGTCCAGGGACCTGCCTAACCAAACACAGCTTTGTGGGAGGTGCTTGGAGGCGAACTGGGAATGCTGAGCTGCAGACTTCTGCTTCTCTGAAGGACATGTGGAAAAGTTACTCTCTTGGGATGTGTGCCTCTTTGGACTCCACCATGATCTAGTGTAACACGGCACATGTTTCCCTGAACCATTACATGGAGACTGAGGACAATGTACCCCAGATCCTGAAGGAGAGCACTTCTGTGAAAGGATGGTGACTCTGAAACATAGAACAGCTCCTTCCAGAGAGGATGGAGACCTGTTTGTGCAGCTGTCTTAAGAACAGATAAGGATATAGGGGCCTTCTGGGCATGGTTTTGGCCTATAGCCTGGTGCGGAGCAATTGAAGTGTTGGGTCTTGTAGGAGAACAGGGCTCTGAGGAGAAGTGCTCTCAGGCCCCCTGAGGTTGGAATTCTATAAATAAAAATCGGTTTCCTTTAACACTGATTGTTAGGTCATGCATCAAGGTGCCATGTTGGACGAGCCCCAGTTTACTCGATTACAATATCATACACATTTTTGTACATTTCACTGTGTACTATTTCAAGTAGACTTGCTGACACAGGGCCAGTATGGGCAAAATTATGGAGAAGTTGGTTTGTTTTTGGAGACCCACTTTTTAGTGGACATATCAATAATAGTATTATACACTCTGCAAAGACAAGCACTTCTAGTTAATAGGTAATATTTGAACCTCACAATATGCTAGAAGCTAAAAAAGAGTATTCTCATCTGCATTTTTCAGAGAAGGAAATTGGAAAACAGGCAGGATTTGAGTTGAGTTTCTCTGACTCAAATCAGGAGTTGGTCCAGATTTCATCAATTGCTGGCTATAGAGAAACCTAAGCAAGTTACCTAAATCCCTGAGCCCCATTTTTAAATTTACTTTTAATTAATTATTTTTTTTTTTTGCTATCTGTGTTGCAGAGTTATTTTGAAGATCAGAAACAGGGCCCAAAAAGCACTATTATGGTGCCTGCCATTATTGGTGTCTATTTGAAGAAAGCTAGCAATCACCATGACTGTTATTGTTACCTTTGGAACCTTCTTCCCTTACTTGAGCTTGCCTGTCTCATTCGCCTAACCTCTCACTCACCTCCAGCATTTTGGTTCCCCAGTTGTCAGGACTCCAAGCACCTGTGCTCTACCAGGGATTATTCCTTGAAGTATCTGCCTCTGCCCTAGGGCAGTGCTTCTCAGATTGAAACTTTTACAGAAATTGCCCATGGGTTTTGTTAAACCACAAATCCAGATTCATTCAGTGGGTCTGGAATGGAGTCCCAAATTCTCCATTTCTAACAAGCTCCCTGGTGGCACTCAAGCTCTTGGTCCCTGCATCACACTCAGAGAAGCAAGGCACCATCTTTCAGTCACTATCCCTTGCTGCCTCCCTTTCCCTCCCCCAATCCAGTCTCATTCACTCAAAGGCTTGTTTTCTGCTACTGTGATAACAGAAAACTATAGATACTCATGATATTCCCAGGTAACAAATTTGCATTTTAAATGTGGTCCTCTGCGGTTCTTTATCTTCCCTTCCTACTACATTCAGACACATTGGAAGAGTTCACTGATAACTTTCAGCTGTGGAGAGGGAATAATATTTGTGAGTGAGGGAGGATAAGGCATAAGGCTGGCAGTGGGGGGGAAGCTTTTCAGTCCTGTCAAGTCATGTGTCATAACGGCCATTTATTTGTGTGAGTCTGCTTGTTCAGTAAATAAATTAATTCACTGTAACTTCAAAATTCCTAAATCAGGCTAATGAATTCTCTTCTCTTATGAACCTGTCTTTCATCTTAAAAGTGAGCTCTAGATGCCATTATTCCTGTTGAAAATGTTGATTAATTTTTGTGCTATCAAGCTGTTAATAGACAGTACTGCAGCTTTGGGAAATCTAACAAATATTGACAGAGCCCGCCCGGTGAGATGGTGTGATTGTCATACCCTTCCTCCCAAAGACCAACTTGGGCCTTCCCATGGCAACCCTCAGGCAAACCTTGCCCTTGGGGAGAGACCTAGTAATTGACACAATCAATCCTTCTTTTTCCAAGTTTAGAAATAATTCTCAGAAAAAAATCCATTTTGTTGGAGTATATATATGTGTGTATGTGTGTGTTTGTGTGTCTTCTCCATGCGTTCTTCATATTATACCCATGTTTATAGATGAGGACATTGAATCATAGCAGTTAAGTATCGAGATAAGATTCAAGATTCTGAAGGAATTAATTAACATCTAAGGGGAGGAAAACCAACCATTTAGAAATTCCCAGTTTTGTTGACCATTACTTAGAAATATACTTTGCAGATGCTAGGTTTTTATCATCATCACCATCATTACCGAGAAGGAGGCTGTGCCTCTCTGTTATTATGTAAGTATACAAACATAGCAATGCATGCTGGCAAGGTGTGTTATATGAAAGTACAAAACAGCATACTTTAAATGTTTATCTTTAAAAGGAGCTGCCATTAAAAGCAGTTAATGTATAGGTCGATATCCCTGATGAATATAAATGCTAAAATCCTCAACAAAATATTAGCAAACGGAACACAGTAATACATCAAAAAAAGATCATACACCATGATCAAGTGGGATTTATTCCAGGGGTGAAATATCAGTATAATATTCAGAAAGCAATAAATGTGATATACCACATAAACAAAATGAAGGATTAGAAACCACATGATCATATCAATAGATGTAGAAAAAACATTTGATAAAACCCAGAACCCATTTATGATACAAACTCTCAGCAAAGTGAGAATAGAAGGAACATATCTAAACATATCTAAAGGCCATATGTGACAAACACACTGCCAGCATCACACTCAATGGGAAAAAAACTACAAGTGTTCCCCTTAAGATTAGGAACAAGACAGCAATGTCCACTTTCACCTCTTTTATTCAACATAGTACTGGAAGTCTAAGCCACAGTGATCAGACAAGAAGAAGAGATAAAAGACATCCAGACTGGAAAGGAAGAAGTAAAACTGTCATTATCTGTAGATGACATGATACTGTACATAGAGAACCCTAAAGATACCACCAAGAAACTACTAGAACTGATAAATTCAGTAAAGTAGCAGGATACAAAACTAATATCCAGAAATTAGTTGCATTTTTATACACCACTAATAAACTATCAGAAAGGGAAATTAAGAAAACAATCCCATTCACAATTGCATCAACAAGAATAAAATAACTAGTAATAAATTTAACTAAAAATGTAAAGGATCTGCACTCAGAAAATTATAAGACACTGAAGAAAGAAAGACAAATAAGTATAAGTACATGCTTTGTTCATGTGTAAAAAGAACTAATGTCATTAAAATGTCTATACTACCCAAAGCAATCTATAGATTCAACATAATTGCTATCAAGACACCAATGATGTATTTCACAGAACTAGAAAAAATATTCCAAAAATTTATATGGAGCCACAAAAGACTCTGAATATCAACAGTGATATTGAGAAAGAAGAACATAGTTGGAGGAATCACACTAATATCAGACTATACTATAAGGTCATAGTAATCAAAACAGCATGGTATTGGCGTTAAAACAGACATGCAGATCAATGGAACAGAATAGAGCACTCAGAAATAAACCCATGACTTTATAGTCAACTAATATTGATAGAGGAGGCAAAAACATATAGTGGGATAAACAGCTTATTCAATAAACGGTGTTGGAAAAATTGGAGAGATACATGCAGAAAAATGAAGCTAGAGTACCTTCTTATGCCACACATAAGAATACATTCAAAAAGAATCGAAGATTTAAATGTTAGACTCGAAACCGTAAAAATCCTAGAAAAAAAAGGCAGTAAAATCTTGGACATTGCTCATAGTATTTTTTTCTGATGTATTTCCTCAGGCAAGGCAAACAAAAGAAAAAAACTAAACAAATGGGACTACATCAAACAAAAAAGTTTTGCATATCAACTAAATGAAAACACAACCCACTGAATGGGACAATATATTTTCCAATACATCTCATAAGGCGTTACTATTCAAAATTTATAAAGAACTTATAAAACTCAACACCAAATAAACAATACAATTTAAAAATAGGCAAAGGGCCCTGGCTGGTGTAGCTCAGTGGATTGAGCACGGGCCTGTGAAGCAAAGGGTTGCCGGTTGGATTCCTAGTCAGGGCACATGCCTGGGTTGCAGGCCAGGTCCCCAGTGGGGGACACATGAGAGGCAACCACATGTGGATGTTTCTCTCCCTCTCTTTTTTCTTCCCTCCCCCTCTCTCTAAAAATAAATAAATAAAATATTTTAAAAAGTAGGCAAAGGATCTTAATAGACACTTCTCCAAAGAGGACATAGAGATGGCCAGTAGACATATGAAAAGCTGTTCAATTTCACTAATCATCAAAGAATACAAATTAAAAACACAATGAGGTATTACCTCACACTTGTGAGAACAGCTATCATCAATAAATCAACAAACAAGTGCTGGCAAGGATGTATAGAAAGGGGACTCCTTCTACACTGTTGGTGGGAAAGCAGATTGCTGCAACCACTGTTGAAAATAGTATGGAGATATCTCAGAAAAGTTAAAAATTGAATTGCCTCATGACCTAGGAATTCCACTTTTGGAAATTTACTTGAAAAAATCGGAAACACTAATTTTTAAAGAATATATGCACCCCTACGTTCATTGAAGTGGTATTTACAATTGCCAAGATTTGGAAGCAGCCCATGTATCCATCAGTAGATGAGTGGATAAAACAAGTGTGGTACATTTACACAATGAAATGCTATTTGGCTATAAAAAAAAGAAGAAAAATTTTACCCTTTGCAACAACTTGGTTGGACCTGCAGAACATTATGGTTGGTGAAATAAGCCAATTAGAGAAAGACAAATACTGTATGATTTCACTCTTATGTGGAATCTAATGAACAAACTGAATTAATAAGCAAAATATAGATAAGCTCATAGATAAAGTGTAGGTGGCAGCTCTGGGGGGAAGTTAGGGGGTGGAGGAATCAAGAAAAAGGGCTCATGGACACGGACAACAGTGTGGCGATTGCTGGGGTGGGTGGAGGTGTTAGAGTGTATAAGGGGGATAAATGGTAATGGAGAAAACAATTAAAAAATAAACTATTTTTAAAAAGCAAAAAACAAGCAGTTAGTTTATGTCAGTGATACTCTTGGTATCTGTCCAATTGCACTTTGCTATTTCTCCTGTACCCTGTCCAGCCACCACTTCTGTCTTGTTATTAGACTTTGATAGGCAAGAAAGAAAAACAAGAAAATGACCAACATTGCCTTCCACCTTTACAGCTAGGGCTTGAGCATGGATCTCTGTCTGGGCTCTAGGGACCTCAAGGGCCATCCACAGGGATCTTCTGAGAAAAGTCTTCTTCCCAGATAAAAAGAGATGCATAGAAAATGTCTTTCTTCTGCATTTTGGAGTGATCGTGTGAAGATTTAATACAATAAAGCAGTGGCAGCCATTTTGTAATCATCAGAGAAAAAGACTGAGCACAAAAACTAAAGTCTGAGAAAGGAGAACAGAGCATTAGGTCCTCAGAGGCATTTGTGAAGCTCCTGCTTCAATTGTCAAACTGCACCTGCTTCCAGACTGCTTGCTCTGAGAAATGATAAATGCCCTTTCTGTTTCAGTCATTGTTAGTTGGCTCTTTTGCTCCTTGCAGACCAGAGCATCCTAACTGGTGTTGCAGCCCTGGAGGAAGGAGACCTTGGGGCAGTGACCGGGCACTTCCAAGTCAGAGTAAGCTGTGCTGTTTGAACTGTACCTGAAGTGGCAGAGAGAATAGCTGTAGTCAGCCACACTTGGAAACAGGCTCATCTCGTGAAAGCCTGAGGAATTTGCTGCCAACCCTGATTGGGCAGACTGACCCTGCTTCCTTCCTGTGCCAAATTCCTGGTGTCGTTTCTAACAAAATCTTAGGTTGGGGGCCAATTCTGGGTTTTAGAGCTTTTAGCTTCATGGGTAGACAGATGTTTTGGGAAGTTTATTTCTCTGAATATAGCCTATATAAATTATAGTCTCTTCAGTCACATGAATTAAATTGAATTTGAAAGCAGACTATTAACAGACAGAGGCCATTTATGTTCTTTGCGAATGATGTCATGTATAAAGGTCTTTTTCTTAACAAGGTAAACTGTTTCCACTATTACAGAATTATCTGAAATTGAGCCCAGACCCTCAGACTACACTGTGATGGAAAGGGATATGTGTTTATAAACAAGGTAGTAACTATGAAATGATGCAATATTATTTTTGGAAACTCACAGGAGCTGTTTGTAAAAAAAAAGTAAAGTAAATTATAAGGAATGTTAATCTTGCCTGTCCACTTTCCTTTCAATTTTTTATCACACCAAAAGCTGCTTTTTGTTTTAGACTGATTCTCTTTTACACAGGTAACTTTTGACTTTCTATAATCTTATATTATTGTAGTTACTGTTTGTGTATATGACATTCAACATTCCAAAAAGGCTAATATTTTAAAATTAGTAATTCCTTACCATTTTGGACTTAAACCCTCATTAGTTCAAGATTTTAAATGTTGACATTATAAAAATAGTGGCTTTCCATTTCCTTTTTTATCATGTTGCTTTTCTGTTTTTTGAAGATTTCATTTATTTAGTTTTAGAGAGAGAGGAAGGGAGGGAGAAAGAGAGAAACATCCATGTATGAGGGATACAAAGATTGGTTGCCTCTCACATACCCCTCAACTTGGGAATGTGCCCTGACTGGAAATTGAACCCGCAGCCTTTAAGTTCACAGGCCAGCACTCAATCCACTGAGCCATACCAGCCAGGTCCATTTCATCATGATACTTTTCAAAATCTATTTTTAGGTACTGTTGCAGTTTACAAACAAAATACATTTCATTCTATATGAATGCAAAAAATACATTTGGCACTGGAAAACCACTTGGTAGGTGTTCATTAACTTTGGAACTAATTTATAAGACCTAAGTCATCAAACAAACAAAAGATAACAAAGCAAAACAAAAACCAAGTAGAGTCCCAGAGGACATTGTATGACAAAAACTTCAAAGTTGTCACCACATCAGCTCTGACTCCTTGGTTCTGTGTTCATTCTTCCTAAGGCTGAAGGAGAAGAAAAGATGCTAAGGGATGGAATGGCAGAAGACTAGGGCAGGGCAGCCTGTCCCACCTACCAGCACTTCTCTCTGCCTCCCACCCATCACCTCCATTGTCAATCACATGCTATGCTTTCATAGTTTGAGAAAAGTAAATATTTAATAAAGTCCTATAGTAGTCCTTCAAATATAAAATACAAATAAGAGTCTTGATTCCTCCATGATAGGGAGCTATTAGGAGAATTTTTTTAGGAGAAAAATCATGTTCAAATTTGTGCTTTAGGAAGATTAAGAAGACAGTAGTGTGTACAGTACATTGAAAAGATGCAGAGAAGTTTAATTGGGAAAACTAATTAGAGAACCACTGCATTGGTTTAGATAAACTGATATCGTTTTTGGCAGTTTGAATTAGGAGAGTATCCAGGAGAATGAAGAGGAGATAGGTGCAGAAATTTTTAAGCTCGCTATATTTTAGAGCATGGTTCCTATATACCCCACCTAAACTTGATATTCAAGCCCGGCCTGGATTGAATATCCAGGGCCACTTCTAGCCAGATGCTGCAGATGCTTATCCTGCCCCAGCCACATGGTCTGATGGTTGTACCCTCAGTCACCCTTGTTGCTATTGCAAAGAGCTTGGACAATTTGCAGTGCTCTGGGTCACTCCATTTCCAGCACTTTTGCTCTACCCTTCTTTTGAAGGTCCCTCTTCATATTTCTGGGGCTTAATCATATTTCAAGAATCTGCTTGAACATCATCTCCTTTGTGTAGCCGTATGTAACACCTTCTGGTAGTAGAGCTTACCATCCTTTGCTTTGGATTCTTCTGAATCTTGTCTGAATTTAGATTTGGCACTTATCATACTGAACTGCACTTACGCATTTTTTATTAAAAAATAAGTATGTTTTATTGATTATGCTATTACAGTTGTCCCATTTTTTCTCCCCTGTATCCCCCACTGTCCTGCACTGTCCTCTTTCTAGCATCCCCCCACCTTAGTTCATGTCCATGGGTTGTTACATATAAGTTCTTTGGCTTCTCCATTTCCTACACTATTCTTAAACCGCCCCCCCCCCGGTCTATTTTGTACCTACCAATGTATGCTTCTTATTCCCTGTACCTTTTCCCCCATTCTCCCCCTCTGGTTCCCCACTGATGATAACCCTCCATGCGATCTCCATTTCTGTGACTCTGTTCCTATTCTAGTTGTGTGCATAGTTTGTTTTTAGGTTCAGTTAGTAATAGTTGTGAGTTTGTTGTCATTTTACTGTTCGTAGTTTGGATCTTCTTTTTCTTAGATATGTCCCTTCAATATTTCATATAATAAGGGCTTGGTGATGATGAACTCCTTTAACTTGACCTTCTCTGGGAAGCACTTTATCTGCCCTTCCATTCTAAATAATAGCTTTGCTGAATAGAGTAATCTTGGATATAGGCGCTTGCCTGTCATAATTTTGAATATTTCTTTCCAGCCCTTTCTTGCCTGTAAGGTTTCTTTTGAGAAATTAGTCGATTGTCTTATGGGAACTCCTTTGTAGGCAAATGTCTCCTTTCCTCTTGCTGCTTTTTAAGATTCTCTCCTTGTCTTTAATCTTGGGTGATTCACTTATGATGCGTCTTGGTGTGTTCCTCCTTGGATCCAACTTCTTTGGGACTCTCTAAGCTTCCTGGACTTGCATGTCTATTTCCTCCTACACTTATATTTAAACTCTTTCCCAATATCCATTGCAATGGCCCATAGCAGACAGTTGGTAAATACTCATTGAATGGTTAAATTCTGATGATCAAAGCTTCTACCTTATTCTTGGGTTCTACCCTCCCTGCTTCATAACACACTTTTACAATTGACTTCCTGCCTTCATCTCTGTTTCTGAATGTCTGTTGTGCTAACTGCTCAGTAACACAGTCATATTCAAGGGCTGTTGATCTGTGTTATCTTATTGTTCTCCTCTCTTGCCATTGGCTGAACTCTATAGCAGTGTCAGCCCAACCACTTACCGAAAGACCAACAATGAACTATGTGATCAGTCATGTGACAACTTCCAAGTATCACTTTCTCTAAATACTTGATGACTCAATTCCTAGTTCCCCCTTTCCAGTGCCCTCCCCTCTTTGAAGAGACTACCTGGTTTATAGCTGGAGAGCTCTGTACCCTTGATCTCATACTTGTTCATTAGGCTGCAGCCTCTACTGCAAGCTGTAGATGCCACTAGCAACTACATCTCCCCTGGCATTTGTTCTTCTCCCCAACCACCCACCAGTGGACATGATGTGGCTGGTCTAATTTTCTGCCTCTCTAGTGTATAACTGATAGTGTCCTACAGAATCTCAAGTTAGAACAGACAAATCCATAGAATTTGGAAACTGCTTGGATTTGGTGGGAAGGCAGCAGAATGTGTGAAAAGAGTCAAAAGCTAACTGAGGTCGAGTGATTAGGAATGTGGAGAAGGCGTAGTGGAAAGAAAGCACATAAGAAGGAACATTTTGATTCTTTTATTTGTATTACTTTTTTAATCCTCACGCAAAGGTATGTTTTTTTAAAATTACTTTTAGAAAGAGAAAAGGAGAAAGAAAGAGAGAGAAACCTTGATCAGTGGCCTCCCATACTAGCCCCAACTGTGAATCAAACCTGCAACCTAGGTGTATGCCCTGACCTGGGAAATGAATACACAACCTTTTGATGTATGGGACGATGCTCTAACTAACTGAACCACTTGGCTAGGGCAAGAAGAAACATTTTTAAAAAGAGATATAATGAAGCCAGCTCAAAAGAAGGGATTATAATTCAGTTTTGACTATTCCCGGGGGTGATATTAAAATATTTAGTGGGCTATGACATGACATCAACCAAAGCAGCAGAGATGCCAGGGTTAGGCTATGTGGGTGCCTATCAGCCTAGAATATATTATGCTGGGTGGAGGAAGCAGACAAGAATCACTTACTAGATATTCAGAGGGATCATTGATCAGGGCCAGACTCAATAAATTCAAAATAAACTTCCCATCTGAATTTCAACCTTCTTTTCCCTTTCCCTCTATCTAAAGTTTAGACTGTGCCTATATACCATTGGGTAGTGGTATTATCAACTAGCAGGTGGTTTGTCTTCTAATTACCTTCAGGCTCCTACTTGAACCACTTCATTGCAGTCACTCTTATACCATTTTTCATGACTTTGTAACAGCATGGGCAGCTCTTTCCCCTTCAGCCGGCAAATGCTTCTTTATCCTCACAAATAAGAGAAGGCTGGCTGCTATGGATTTATGCAAATTCAATTTTTAACCTGCTAGCCAAAAAAATAGGGCGTATAGATTAATTCTTAAGATGTTTTCCAGCTTTTGAGTTTTGTGTTCCAGGGAGGATGTTTTTGATTTTTCTTTTTGACAGATTTGATGTAGACATAAAGATGGAAAGTTAATTGTTAGCTCTGGGCATTCAAAGAAGAGGATTTTTATCCACTCTGCTTAGAAGAGACACACTTATTACTTAAGAACTTAAATCTGGATTAGGATTTTCTGATTCAAACTGAAAATACAATAAATGTCAAATAACTAAATTGGTTGCACTGGGGGCCACTCATTAGAGAGAGCAGAGAATGAGCATAGCTAATGAGAAAATCTCTAGCAGAAAAGCAAGAATGCTGGATAACAGTCTCACCTCTGCTAGTGTCCCACCAGGAATCTTGGAGTAGGGGACTTTGATTTTCCCAGATTCCTTCGGTTCTAGCATTGATCGAGGATAAATGCAAATTTGTTTCCCTTTTGCCTCACAGGTGTGTAGGAGGTTTAAATATCTGGGAAAGAACCAGCTTTTGTGCTTATCAGCACTTAGGCTGATTACAAGCTTATGTCCCTTTTTTTCTACATGTTTATTAAATATAAGGGGCATTGACGGTGGGGCTGTTTGTCATTCAAGGCAGTCCCTCGCCTGTTCAGAGGAGACAGACTGCCACCTGGGTCTTGACTCTGCCATGAGATTTGCCAAGCGATGACACAAACACCCACTCAAAAGTCTGCGAAATGTCTGCCTCCTGAGTGTTCCATTTGATCCATTCCCCACACCACCCCTCGACATTCATTTCCTCACTGACCTTGCTCTAATCCCAGGGGTGAGCTTCCTGGCCTGGATCCTGTGAGGGTGGAATCAGCTATACCTCCTCTGAATGTTCAAAAGGCTCCTCTTGGCAAGCATCTCTTCTTAAATGAGTCACAGGGAGGAGGAGGTATATCACTTGGTGATCTCCTTAAAAATGTGCTTTACCTGGCTTTAGGCCCAGGATTATCTGGGACAAATGATATCTTGGCAAAAATACTACATTTGCAGAGACACATTTAATGGATTTCTCAGTGTTTTGAGGTATATTCATTACTGTTAAGAGTGACTTCATGAAAAAAAGAACTACCTGTTCTCTGCCTTTAAGTATGCATAGGTTTTGCTCTACCTTGGAATATAAATCTCTGCTTCATCACTCTCTTTTCAAACTGCCTCGACACAACCACCTTTCACTGCTAAATTCCTGAACAGGTGGTGTTTATTGATTGTGTTAATTTCTTCATCACTTATTTCATATTAAGCGTTTGTAATCTGGTTTCACTCTTACCAAACATTGAAATAATTTTTCTCTGTTTTTCTACCAGCCCCATGTCCTTTTCTCAGTTTTAACCTCATTAAATCTCTCTGGGGTATTTGGTAGATTATCTTCTTTTCTTAAAAATTTGTCCAAGGCTCAGTCTCTGAAACACTGAATTCTTTCTTTTCCTTCTTCAACTCTTCTCCCCTTCGGTGGCTCCCTTTTCTCCTTTTAGCCATTAACTCAAGGCTTTATTCTTGTCCCTCTGCCCATCCATTTTCAAAATTAATACTTATGGTAGTGAGTGTCTCCAAATATCTTTAACTTGTTATATAAAATCTGTCTCATACTTCTAATTAACTAGTACTTATTTCCACTTGGATATCTAATCTCCCATCCCAAGTTCTCCATTCCAGGAAACAGATCGTTTTGGTTTCAATCTAGCATGAATGTCTTTATAGCTAGAACTTTAGAGCCTCTTTTCTGAGTGTTGTATCATTTATTGATCTGTTTCCCTGTTCAAAAGGTTTTAGCACTATCAATGAATCACATTCAAATTCTACTCCACGTATAAGGCTCAGTATCATTGTTCCTACTTTGGTGATCACTTTCCTCTCTTGCTACTTAATATACAAACTTCTGCTCCAGTCCAGGCAATCAACTTCCCAGCCCCTGAAAAGGCCGTGGCATTTCCCCTGTCTGAGCATGTCCTTCAGATGGCAACTCCTGCCTTGGGAGAGGTAACAGGAGCCCTATGTATTTGCCATCTTTTGATAACTTCTTAACAAATGCATCTAAAATAATTGATTTTGAAGGAAGAAAATATTTTTTTTGAAAGTTTGGAAACAGCACACCAAGTTCTAGAGGGTATAAAAAGTATGAAAAGTTAGAAGTACTTGGTTCATATTATCAGATCTCTAAATTAGACTGATAGATTATTTGATTGTCAGACATTTACAGAGTAAGTATGACCAGTCCTGTTTTCCTTTCGTTGTCATTTGGCTATTCTTTTCAGTAACGAGACAAAGGAGTACACAGCACGTTATGACTTTGAGGTCCTTTATACAAGGAGAAAACTAGGTTTCAGATTATATCCCACAGGATCCATGGCCAAATCCGCTGAACTAGCACTTGAATGGTTATTATTAAACAGCATATACTTACTGACTCCTAATATAGTTAAGGCACTGTGCTGTAAGGGAACCTCAAAGAAAAATAAAGCATGTCTCTTTGCTGTGCATATTGTTGACTTGGCACTATTTTCAGTGCTGTGTATATGTTTTCAAATATATGTTTTATGAAAAAAATACATCTATAAAGTCATAAATGTCAAATACATAAGACTTATTCTGGCTGGTATAGCTCGGTGGATTGAGCATGGGCCTGAGAAGCAAAGGGTCGCAGGTTCAATTCCCAGTCAGGGCACATGCCTGGGTTGTGGGCCAGGTCCCCAGTAGGGGGCATGCAAGAGGCAACCACACACTGATGTTTCTCGCCCTCTCTCCTTCCTTTCCCCTCTCTCTAAAAATAAAATAAATAAAATCTCTAAAAAAAAGGCTCATTTTGAAAAATGAAAGCCTTCTGCTCCACGCCTCTCTGAGTTTCATTACCCAGAGCCGACCCCATTCAGGTTTTGTAGATATTTATTGAGCTATTTAACTAAATATTTATAAATAATATTTCTTGACATTTTAGTTTTTGTGAAATGGGAATTATGCTTTCTTGTTCCCTAACCTTTTAGGTTTCTCACCTTCCTCTTTTTAAGATAATTATAATATTTAGTAAATATTCAGTGTATATATTATTATATTTGTATAAATACTACTCATGATTTACTAAGTAGCATATAATCATTACAATTTCTTTCTTATACAAATTTTTGTTTTTCTTACATTTAATAATTACCTTATTTAAAAATTGTCTTTGTTTCTGCCTCTACTTAAAAAAAAACTATAAACACTTTCTCTAGGCTGTCAAACATTAAATAATTTGTTAGTTTCATCCCTAAGCACTACTCCACTTCCAAAAACTTTCTCTTGGAATCCTTGATTTTCATGGTCCTATCTGGACTGGCTACCAGTCCAGAGACATATGTCTTTTATCCTGAGACATATCTACATGTTTCTCTTGAGTTGTTTTCCTCTTTTTTTGTTTTTTGAGGACATCCTTCATTAGCTTCCATGGGACGGGTTTATGAGAACAATATTTTGAGGCAGCCTTTTCTAGCTTGAAACTTGAGTGATAGTTTGGATGAGCATAGAACTCTAATGTAGAAACTGTTATTCCTCAGAAATTTGCAAGCGTAGCTCCACTGTCTCTCGCCTTTCAATGTTGCTGTTGCAAAGTCCAACAATTTGTTGACATCATTCCTCCATTGTTATCACTTCTTGTCTTTGACATTGTGACTTTTTAACCATTTAAAATGTACTTAACTTTAGTTTTTGTGATGTCTAGAGATAATTGCCCAAGTTCAATCTTCCATTTTTTTTACCTGGGGGTCTTCAGTGTCATATTAGTTCTGAAACACTGAATTATATACTCATGTAGAGTTCATCTTATAGTAAATTACAGAGAGGTGTCCTGATATGACCACACACAGATTATTTGGTGACTATCAATCTTACATGTTTTCTATTCTTGCTTTTTTTGTTTGAAATAATTGCTTCTTCCTCAATTCATTCTATTCCTTTTTAAAAATCACTTTTATTGTAGAGCTAATTATGCCATTTGTTTCATTCCAAGAATATGTTTGTCTCTACTGATGTTTTAAGACATATTTATTGATACAACTTAAATATCAAAAATTCACTTACTTAAGAGTACAATTCAGGTGTTTTAGTATATTCTCAGAGTTGTGTAGCCATAATTAAAATCTATCCTATCACCCCCACCCCAAAATGCTGTATGTAGTATAAAGTATTTCCCAGTTTTCATTCCCTCCTGTTCCTGAAACCACTAATCTAATTTTTGTGTCTATATATTTGTCTATTATGGACATTTCCTGTAAAAGGAATCATACGATCTGTGGCCTCTTGTGACTGATTTCTTTCATTTAGTACAATGTTTTTTAAATAATATATTTTATTGATTATGCCATTACAATTGTTCCATTTCCCCCCTTCATTTCCCTCCACCCTGCACACCCCCTCCCACACACATTCCATCCCTTTAGTTCGTGTCCATGTGTCATAAGTTCTTTAGTTTCTACATTTCCCATACTATTTTTGCCCTCCCCCTGTCCATTTTCTACCTACCATCTATGCTACTTATTCTCTGTACCTTCTCCCCTCCCTCTCCTCCTCCCTCTCCCCTGTTGCTAACCTTCCACGTGACCTCCATTTCTGCGGCACCACTCCTGTTTTAGCTGTCCGCTTAGTTTACTTTTATTTTAGGTGTGGTTGTTAATAACTGTGAGTTTGCTGTCCTTTCACTGTTCATATTTTTTATCTTCTTTTTCTTAGATAAGTCCCTTTAATATTTCATATAATAAGGGCTTGGTGATGATGAACTTCTTGAACTTGACCTTATCTGAGAAGTGTTTTATCTGCCCTTCCATTCTAAATGAAAGTTTTGCTGGATAGAGCAGTCTTGGATGTAGGTCCTTGTGTTTCATGACTTGGAATACTTCTTTCCAGCCCCTTCTTGCCTGTAAGGTCTC